>WSFP011480880.1:0-16201 GCA_009831015.1 Picea engelmannii | reverse complement strand
ACGACGATGCCTTTTCTCGACGAAGGGCTAAGATCCACTCACCTTGCCAATCAACGACTATAAACTCTCCCGACTTAACATAGGGTTTTCCATTGGTTAAGGCTCTGACTTGGGGACTTAGCCAATTTTCAGGTTTTACAAGGTTCGGACCAGGTCTTCAAGAGTTAGAAAATGCTCTAAGATTGTCACTGGCCTCACAACTTCATAAAAAGGAAGATCTTGCATATCTTGCAAACTTTCCACATGAAGATTATAACTCCCTCAGGACTCAAGACCCTCTATTCCTCACACGGATTTCTCCAGACAACTGGACACTCGCATCACTGGTTAAATGATGGATTTGTCCATGTCCTGCAAACTTTCCTCCAAAGCTGCAAGGTCGATAGGGACACAGACTGTCCACACTTATTCAAATTTACAGTTTAACAGGTTAAATAAGGGCAACAAAAAGCATATCCCAATTACTCAGGGATACCATTCATTAATTAACAACATTCTCATTTTCCATTTAACTCAGACATTTACATGTATACAACATTCATACACAATTAAACAAACCGAGCTAAATACTTATCCGATCAGGGAAATTACCAATACCAACTCACTGATACCAACTCACTGAGAGAGGACACCTTTCCTCCCAACCTTAGGCCATACTGTAGAGTGCCTTCCTACAGCATGCCACCCCCGTGCCAAACCATGATACCACAAGGGGAATGATTCAGCTGGTCTCCAGCTCAAGATAATCCAGAAAGGTTACTCTCCTTCCTCCTCTGACAACAACAGAAGTTGCCCCCTTCTCACTGAGCTCAGGAACTCTACAGGTTTATCAGGTGGTTTCTCAACTGGATTTCCTCCGCACAAGCGAGTCCCTTCTCTGCTATACAGTCCCTCTGTGACCTCCCCTTGCCAGTGTCAGTTTCTGTCCAGTAAGCACCAAGCTGTAGTCCTCTGTTGCTCCAGTTTGGATCTAGGTCTTCTCTGTTTCAGGGTGATCATCAATAAGTTGTACGAGATTTCTTTTTTCTTCAAGAAAAGCTCTTCTATTTCTTCTTCTCTTCAATCTGCACTGGAGAACGATGCTGTTCTGTGTGTGCTCTCTGTTTGTGAGCTCGTAGCTCTTCTTTTCTTAGGGTATTCTCTTCTTGTATCCCCCTTCTCTTGTTGGTTGTGTCTCACCTACTGTTTGTCGTCTTGGGGTATTTTCCACCTTTTGTATCTTCCTCATCCAATCTTCTTGGGATTCCTGTAGCCTTCCTGAGGATGCAACTCGTAGTTCGCAGTTCCCAACTTGAAGGGGCAAGTCCGTGATGTCCTGCTGTCAGGTCATTCAATTGGCCCTTTCCTTCTTCAAGAGACCAATCCGTCACAGTTATTAATTGTTCCAACAACCTCCGTGACTTCTATTACTAGTCACGTGGCTCCATACAGATCTAGTACGCTGGAAGGTGTAATTTTTTTTTATGCTTTGCAAGCATAAGTTAGCTTGTTAAACAAGCTTCCTGTTTTCTTCATAAAAACAACTCAGCTCCACCTTACCCAGCCATTCAATCAATCCCTGCTTCTTCAATTCGCACTTGTGTATCATGGCCAGTACTTTCAAGGCTGTTCCCTCTAAGTCAACGGTTAGATGTCTTTCATTAATCAAAACATGATTACATGTTTCATAATTGCAATCATATGAAGTCTTAAGCATAATTACAGTCTTGGGGGAAAACAGGGTGTTACATCACCTCACTGACGTTCTAGACCCATGCCCCTTCAACAATCACAGGCCACCACAGCTACGATGAGTATGGTCCCTTTTGATGGCTTGCCTTTCTTTATGCTATCCATTGGCGACATGTGTGCTCTCCAGAAGCTGCCTAAATTAACGATCCTAGCTATCGACCATGCTGACTCTCCAGCTCAGCTACTTCATCTCACTGCTTCGGCTTTTGTTGTTGACATTGTCTCTTCTCCCACGCCCAATGTAGCAGTGTGTACTGCATCTGTGCATCCAAACTTCATCAGCTTGAACAAAGTTCTCAGGGCACACCCTCTCTTCCCATTTTTGCAATAGTGTCAAGTCCTCCCTCTGCTTCACTGCCTTGGCAGGTACCCTCCTGTCTTTCCCCACATCCTTCAATGCCACCCTTCATCTCTTTTGGTCCCTATGGCCCCACTTCCATGGTAGATCTGGTGTACTCTCGAGTCTCAACATCCAGCCCTTCCCTTCTTCAAAGACTGAAACACAAGGCAGCGGACAAGCAAACAAGGCTGGTGGTCAATCTGCTCAGAGTTCAGACTGTTGGTGTTTTGTACGTGGCAATCGAAGATTTGGAGGCATGCTTGCCTGATTGGGTTACTGCATACCTGCTAGACTTTCTGACCCCATCAGAAGGTGATATCACTTTAGCAGTTTCTGAGTTCTATGCACAGTGCACCTGCATTTCGAGAACAAGTTGCGACCACTGTCCTATTTACCTCTCCCGGGAATGATGGTCCAGTGACTGTAAAGTTTGCTGCAGATAAGTTTCCCAAACGATACTTTTATATGTCTGATGCTATTATGGACGGTGGACAAGAAGCTTTTGCACTCACTGCTCTTGACATTATGGGATTTAGGGTTCCTGCTGCCCATCCTTCAGCTGCCAATCAGATTCTGAAAATCACTGGCAAGAAGAGGTCACGCACTTGGACTGCCCAGTCCAGCCTCACTGACTGGCCTATTGACAGTAAATCTGCCTCCAATCAAGGTACAACATCATCTCTTCCTAACTTCTTTAGGAGAGCAGTCGTGGAAGAGGCAGTGACAACAGAATTGGCTTCCTTTTATGGCCATTATCTAAACCTCGATGCCAGCCATGCTTTATGAGTTCTTGCAGCTGCATCTTTCTTGATCTTCAGGTTCTTTGTGCAATATGCATCGATTTTATAATTTCTGCACTTTGGATCTCGAGCTTCTTAGTGTATCGGACTTTTGCAGAAAGGCAGGCCTATTGGCATACACGGTACTCGTGTTAGAAAGGCATGTTGGGGTTACCTTTGTCATAAGTTACCAGGATGCGGATCTGCCAGTTTTTTGAAAAACCAGGATCTGGATACGGCAATGAAACAAAAAGTACAAACAATATAAATACATTCTTATTATTTAAAAAAATAAAATTTACTAACAAAAATAAAAATATATACAAATTTTAAATATATAACTTATATATATATATATATATATATATATATATATTCCAAGAAAAAAAGCTTATATTTGCTATTTCATAAAAGAAATCAAAATATACATTGCTGAGCCTTGTTGCTCTGTTCAGATCCCCTTTTTTTTAATAGTTCATGTCCGGTCATTACAGTCTTCCGACTCAAACTGATCCAAAATAAACCCCCCCAAGGAAACAGGTCTTTACAAGCTAATCATTAACTTAACTGGACAGACACAAAATTCAGAGTATAAATGTACTGCTGGAAATATAGAATTTTCAGAGTGTTCCTGTATGACTAAGGAACCTTCCTCCAGCACTATAGCTTCTTTTGATAACACGTCTGTCTTGATATTAAATTCTCTATACACATGCTTAAAATAAATTTATTGGAAATGCGATCTAGCTTCTACAATTCTGTCTAGTAAAGGTGCAAGAACAATATTTGAGATTGTGCATTGATTATTACACCAATCTGTAAGCAGTTCAGAATCACCATATATTTCAAGCTCTGTTATACCTTTTAATAATGCAAACTTGAGAAGAATCCACAGGGCATAAGCTTCAGATCTGTTATTCAACTTATTTGTTCCTCTGTCCGCTCCATATTTTTGTAAGAAGTGATGGTGTTGGTTGAGATATAATATGGCACCTGCTCTACATGAACCTAGGGTTCCTTGACAAGCCCCATTGAAGAAACCACATGCATAATTTTGATTAATTGTAGGCTCCTTAATCACTCTGTGAGAGAGTCTCTTTGTGCTTGCTACAGTCTTTAAAGAGCGTTCGAATTTTGTGCGCCATGATAGAAACTTCCGAGGACTTGTCTTCGAAAATCATTTTATTTATGCTTACCCACAGTCCCCAAATCACAAAACATGGCAGTGCTTTAAAAGATCCCACCATTGCGTCTGAGTGCCACACCTCAAAACACTGTACTAGAGATGTGCTTGTCCGCTGTCCCGAACACTCTGGTACAAGTTTCCCAAGGCATCATACACGTTTTTGGCAGTTTTTTTCTTGGTGATGTGAGGAATTAGGTGATGCAAAGTGGACAGTGTTTATAAACATAAATTGCACCAGTAGATACTGCGGAGTTTAGAAGGATAACAAATTCTGCCAGTTGTATTTTCATGATTATCAAATAGCAGAGAGGATCAGTTGGCTTTTATATGCCTCTATTAAGTGAGTTCTCAGAAAGCTCTGGTAAAATACTTGGAATTTCTATGTATATTTCTCTTGTAATCTGATTGCTTGTTATCTCTGGGTGTTATTTTGTCTTAAAAACCTTGCATTGGAGATGATTTTATTAAATATTTTCTCATATTTTTAAATGCAGAGCTTAATTAGAATGCTGTCTTCAAAGCAATTGTGTCTAGCTGTATTTGAACTTTTGGCTGCTTTTTGGTTAGTGTTGTGCCTTTCAGATGTGCTGTCTTGGAAGCCAGATTAGACTGCAATTTTGTCATGCTTTTTCTGTATATTTTGATAGCATTTTTTCATTATCCTGTTTGGCCTTTTGAGCAGTATGGGCCTGTTGTCGACATCGATCTGAAAGTTCCTCCTCGTCCTCCTGGTTATTGTTTCATTGAGGTATGCTATTTCACTCAATTTTAACATTTTGTATTATTTTATAACGAAAGGAACTGTTCTGACTGAAGTCTGAAACAACTGGTTGATAGTTCTTTAAAAGACCATGTTGTTCATAAGAATTGGTTTTGAATTTGTCTTGGGATGTGTCTTCTGTATAATATCTTCATTTGTCTTGTAGTTTGAGGATGCCCGAGATGCAGAAGATGCAATTCGTGGTCGTGATGGATATAATTTTGATGGGCATCGTCTAAGGGTGAGAAGAAAAAGAAGGCAGCAGTCATTAAGAAACCACCATTGTTTGTAAGTTCTGTAAAGAGTTAAGAAACTACCACTTGTTTTTCTTACAATATGTGTACTTTCATATGCACAGGTTGAGCTAGCCCATGGTGGTCGAGGGCAGTCTTCATTCAATGATCGTAATAGCAGTTATAGCAGTGCTGGGGGTGGACGTGGTGGAGTCTCTAAGCGTTCTGAATTTCGTGGTATGGTTTGAGGTTTATTATAATGTTTGGATTCCGATATATCTGAGAAATTTTTAGTGTTACTTTTAGGTAAAAGTCTAGATATATTGTGTTTGGTGATGTGCTACATTTACTAGCATCTAATAGCAATGACTTATGTTTTTTGTGTTAGTAAGTTATACAATTGCTTTATTAAGGAGGACCTTGTTTTCAGTTGACTTTTAATGTGGTTTACATTGAATGTGAGTAATCTTCGGTTCCTTTTATTTTTGATGATGCTGGTCTTTGGCTGACTTTAAATGTATATTGCAGTTATTGTCCATGGGCTCCCTTCATCAGCATCATGGCAAGACCTGAAGGTGATATATGAATATTGATTTTTCAAACCTGCCAAATTTGCATGAACTTTTACTTTAGTAGTTTTACCATTTTCTTTTTTCTTCAGGATCATATGCGCAAAGCTGGAGATGTTTGTTTTGCTCAAGTGTTCCGTGAGGGCAGTGGTAATGACCATGCATTTTACTGTTTCTCATTCTCACTGTAGCATACTTTTCTTAAATAAAACATCTTATGAGTGAATGCAGAGGACTATCATAGTTGTTTGAAGTCTCACAGTGAATTTCTTTGATAATTTCCTTCAAATCTGATATCATGTCTTCCTTGACAATTTTGAACTTCACATTCCCAGGGACTGTAACTCAGATTGATGAATTGTTTGTTCCGAGATCAATATATTTTACATTCTTGCTGGACCGGTTCTTTGGGATGCTATGAGATGCATAAATTTTGTCTTGGGTGAAGTAGTCCCCTGGAATGTTGTAGTTAGATTGGGAAATAGCAATGCATGTTCATATATTGGCATTGAAGAGATATGCCAATATTAATAGTTCATGTCTAGTAAAGGCATTAGGTTGAATTTTGTAGTTGCTGCAATTTTTGGTGAAGCCAGTTTATTAGTTGATTATTAGTTTGCTAGCCCTTGCAGTTATAAAAGAAAGATGCAAAATTTTATGTATTTGCTAGAGTAATCCCCTGGAATGTTTGTAGTTAGATTGGAAATAGCAATGCGTGTTTGTATATTGACATTGAAGAGATAAGCTATTGGTTTATGATTAGGTATGAACTTTGAAATTGCTGCTCTTGTTGGTGAAGCCAGTTTATCAGGTGATAATCAATTTGATAGCCAATGCTGTTTTAAAAAATTGTATTTTTGTGCAAGCTGAACTATTGTGTATGAATGGGTATGAGGGTTTGATTGTGAGAGTCACAATCAGCCACACCATCTCATGTTATTTATGATTGTAAGCTAGTTCTGTATTGCCTTATATAACACCTTTCATTTTCTTTATAAATTCTTATGCAATTATTTAATTAACAACTGTCATAGGAGGATAGAGCATTGACCTCAATCCATATTGGTAGTTGGATTTGATGTGACTATAAGAGACAAAAGACAATAACCAGTGAAGTTGACAAGGATTTCCAATAAATATTAGAAATTAGTGACAATATGATGTTTAATGATGCCTTACAATAAGTTCCAACAAACACATTTTGCATGCCTATACGTGTCCTTTAATGGGTGATTCATCAATTTAACATCATTTTACCTGTAGAGATTATGGAATTATTAGCCATCTAGTTCATGAGGAACATACCTTCAGGTTTACTCCTAAAAATATACTGCTCGCTCCAGAATATGTGTGGCAGTTGTTAGCATCAAATACTATGAAATTTTGATACTTACAAGTTTATAATCATTTGAATGCAGTTCAGAACTATTGTTATGGGCTTGCTGTATTATTTTAAGCTGACTGGTGGATATCTGTGGATTAATTAGGTGCCACTGGAATTGTAGACTACACTAACTATGATGATATGAAATATGCTGTAAGTTTGCTTCGTTTTACTCACCATCTTGTTACAAAGATTTGGATATATTTCAGGTCTTTAAAACTCTGTACCTGGTATCTTTCTCTGTACTGATTTTTGTTTAACTCATACTATTATATGTTGTGCAGATCAGGAAACTTGATGACTCTGAATTTAAGAATCCATTTGCCAGATCTTATATACGGGTATACACATTTTTTAAACATTGATTATGGAAGTTAAGAACCTTTGATTCAGGAATGCATTTTCTCAGTCAAGACTCAATATTTGGTCTTTTTCTAGGTTTTACACGAGTATAGACGTTTTTCTAAAATTGATTATGAAAGTTAAAATCTTTGGATTTAGGAATGCTTTCGCTATCTCAGTATTTGTACATATAGAATATCTAGGAGACTATCATCATTTGTGTAATTTTCTTACTATTCATCTAAACAGTTTGTGGCACAATTTTTTAAATTACAAATAGGATCTCTGGTGTCTTTATCTGGATCCAGGTAAAGAGTTATGAGTCTAAAAGCCGGTCTCGGAGCCGAAGCCATTCGCAGGGCCGAAGTCGAAGCCGGTCTCGGAACCGAAGCCGAAGCCCTGTTAGCAGCCGAAGCAGAAGTGTTAGTCGGAGCAGGAGGTTTGGTTTTCACTATTAAGCTGTCATTAGACTAAATTAGTTTTAAAAAATTGAAGTTTCTTAATCATCATTGGTGAAAGAAGCTACTCTTTTTCACTTGCAGCAAGTCTAGGAGTAAGTCGGCCTCTCGATCACGGTCAAGGTCTTTATCATCACGGTCACGCTCTCGTTCACAACCACGTTCAGTCTCCAGGTTAATACCTTATCTGCTTGCAGTGCATTGATAGAATGGTCTTTGTGCTCATCTATTTCTTGTGCTTAAACAGATAATTGTATCAGCTAATTGTGTGCCTATTCCAACCACTTGCTTCTGTGGTGTGATTGTCTCATAAATCTCTTTCCTTTTTGTATGTTGCAGATCCAAGTCGCGGTCAAGGTCGGGTTCAAGGACACCACAAGTAAGTCCCAAATTGGAATGTTTGTTGAATACAATACAATATTTTAGCTACAATTTGTGTGTTGACTAATTCAAAGGTTCTTTATATGTTTAATATATGGCTTTTGTATGTCTTGTATTACTAAGAGGCGTAGCCGGAACTCTAGTCGGAGCCGGAGCCGGAGCCGGAGCCTACCACGATCTCGTTCACCTGCGGTATTTGATCTCATCACATTTTTTCTTCATCCAGTACAGCTAAATTTATCATGTAACTTTGTTGGGAAAGATACTGTTTTGCAGACTATCATTCATGTTGTAATTGAGATCTCTTCATTATTTTTCTGGTGTTCCAGGGAAAGTCTGACCGGAGTGCATCTCCAGCATCAAGTCATGATTAATTCATAAGCTGGAATGGTCTTTAGTGTTGAAACATTGCGGATTTTTTTTTTCTGAAAGAGGTCCTTCGAAATTTTCTGTCATGAGTAGGGCTATCTCATAAATTTTTTATGCAATGGAGGTCTGTGATTACTAGTATTCTGTGAAATGGTTTTGTTCGTATACTTCCATCCATTTCGGAAAAAGCTTGTATGTTTCCTATTATTAGGGTACAGGGGATTTCTCAAACATGGTAATGACCATGACATTTTTTAGACTGTAATTTAGCCATTCTTAGTTTTGCACTAATTATCTTGCACAATTCTTAGCGGCAGGAGTAAAAGTGGCTCCACTTCATTTTTGTTTAAATCGCTTCTAACAATTATCCGAAAGTGATGCTGCTAAGATTATGTTACTTGTTACATTAACAATATGATTTGAAAAACTAGCGGAACTAGTTGTTGACTATATTTTGTGTTTGGACGTGGCAGTTCGGGAGTTATTTACTTAGAACCAATTATTATCTTGATTGTTAGATTTGACAGTTCAGTTTGTTTTTGCAGTGTGTGCTGATGTCAAGTGTTTGCTTTGAACCTTGTAGATATTAGAATGCGTAAAATTTCAAATGCGTGCTTGATTTCAATTAGCAACTTTCATATGCTTGAAATGAAAAAGGACACAGCAAAATGCCATTTTTTGTTTAGAATCTCCTATGCTTTTGGTTTCCAATTCGTAAAGTTTCAAATGCATGCTTGCTTTCCTTTAGCAACTTTCAAGTGCTTGAAATGAAAAAGGACACAGCAGAATGCCTTTTTTTAGTTTTGAATCTCCAATGCTTTGGGACTTGGTACCAAGAGTAGAAATTTTCAGAATTTTTTTTCTACAGAGGTTTTTGTTTCTATGCTACTTATTGAATCAGTGGTTGTGGGCGATTATTGTAAGCTATTACGAGCGTTTACTTGGAAATTGAAGATTATTGGATATTACGATCCTTGAATTATATTTATCGAAGTCGTAGAACCATTTATTTTTCTTTACCAGTGTGTAGAGACATTGGCAAATATTTAGTCAAAATGTTAAATTATAAATATTTTGGCAAAGTTTTTATAATTTTCAAAAGTTTCCAGTTTTTTTATATATTTTATAGAAAATTATGGCAATTTTTAAATGAAATAAATTTCTTTCTGTACAAGTCCGGGCCAATGTTCATTTCAAAATGGAAATATTTTTGGCAAAGCTTTTATAATTTTCAAAACTTTATAGTATTTTATAGAAAATTATGGCAATTTTTAAATTAAATAAATTTCTCTGTAGAAGTCTGGGCTAATGTTCATTTTAAAATGTCATTTTTTTTAATAAAAATGGAAAAATTAGCCCCTTAAAATTGTCTCTCCGATATTAGAAATTGGATATTGTAATAAACTGGAAAATTGTTTAGTCTAATAGACTGAACTGAATTTTGAAGTTGAGGAATCCAAATTGTTTTAACCCTTGTTTTCTAGTTTCACATACCCTTGTTGTGACAACATTAAGTTGCATCACATATACTAGTGATGGCCCAACGGTTTGCCATATTCAGCACTAGTAAGTAATCGGGTCATAGACGCTTAACTTGAAGACATCTCTATAAATGTATTTTTGGAACTTTTAAAGATTTGAGTGACCTTTGTAGTTTATTCTATTCATTTGTTGTAGTTTTGATATTTGTTGTAGTGTTTTGATATTTTGGGATCAATTTAAGGCTGTTGAGGGTTGGGTTTTTAATTGTTATTGGTGTTCTATATTAAATTTAAGGGGCTATGTGATTATCTTATAATATGTAACACACAGGCAATGATATTTTATTAAAGTATTGGAAAGGTATCTCTATTTTAAATATTAATTTTGGTAACACAAAGGCAATGATATTTTATTAAAGTCTTGGAAAGGTATCTCTATTTTAAATATTAAATTTGCTATTTGCCTAGCCTTAACTACTTGGAAATATTCCCATAAAACAAAACAACATTCGGTTGACTGTTTTACATGCAGTGTTAAATCTTCTTATTTCATTAAATATAGGTGTTAAAAGAATGTGATAAGATGTACAGTAAGGTTTTGAGATTGTATCCATAGAAGTTGGATTAGTAGTTATTGAGATTGTATCCATAGAAGTTAGATTAGTAGTTCTGAGCTTTATAGACTCTTTTTCATTTTAGGGAAAAAAGTTATTAGATGAGTGGGAATTTTTAGGCTGTTTTCAAGGTTTCACTCAAGTTGGTGTGCAATGTATCTATCAATGACCACTCATAAAAATAACAATGTCTTCAAATAAGGAAATTTATTAAAATTATTATATAATTTTTTTTAATAGATATCATTTATTAAAATTATTATATTAAAAAATATTAAAAGATATCATCAGACTCGTTGAATTTTTTTTTTGGCTATAGCAGGTTTAGTATGTTATTTCTCTGAATCCACAATGATCATGAGAAAGAAAACCATTGATAACATCCTGACGACCCTTGATAACTTACCGACTTTAAAGTTAAACTAAAATTGGAAATTATGATAAACAAAGTGCCTCACATTATTCCATATCTTGGCCATTAAAAGTGAATAGTCATCCAAGGGCAATTTTACTCTTTTGCTGTTGGTGGTCCATGCTTTGTGCTGGTGGAATGACTCCATATCTTGGCCATTAAAGGTGAATAGTCGTCCAAGGGAAATTTTACTCTTTTGCTGTTGGTGGTCCATGCTTTGTGCTGGTGGAATGACTCTCTTTCCATCTCCAATGTGCTTGTTGGTTCCCACCTAACCCATGATACACATAGTCATTATTCTAGGATTTGCTTAGTTGATCTCAATTATGTACAACTGAGAGCATGCTTGCTTCTCTTCCCTCCCTTTCCTCTAGGGCTTGATCTAATCCCCGTAGCATATGGTTTGTAGGCTGACCAACTCCACCGTTAGCTCTCAATAGTTGTTTTCATTTCTCTCTTGAAGAGGCTAGACTAGAATGGGAGTTTTCTCTATGGTTTCTTCAATGCTTAAATTTTGACTTATTTAATTGAAATTCACTTCGCTGCCTTTGTTATCCATCGAGTGTTGCACCACTTGAAGCTTTGAAAATGGAGTAGACCCCTTGTACTTTTGTTATTTGAGGGGGGAATAATAGAGGGGCCTTCAAACTCAAATGTCTTGACATAGGTCACCCCCCCTTGCCTTTACCATTCATCCCCTCTAGTCTTGCAACCCCTTTAGTCTTGTTGGAACAAGTGGATGGTAGGGTTCATAGGTAGGGGAATGTTCTTCACTTCACTTGTACATGAAACAAAGGACTTTTTGTTGGACATTGACAGTGGTTGTCCTTTAGGAGCAAAGGATTTCCTTATCGTTGAGTGATTTGCTGTTTGTACCTTTGCTCTAGTGTCTCTAGATTTTGGAGGGGCTTCTTTTTTTGGGTCCTCACTTTTGTGTTGGTTTTGCCATTAGAAGTTTAGAGGAAGAGGGGCATTGCTCCATATTTGACTTGGTCAAATTTCAAATGATTTGGTTTTGGTGGATAATTGTTGTTCACTGTCTTCTTCTTTAGTTCATAGTATACCTATTGTAAGCTTTGTTGAACACAAAGGGTGAACATTGATTCATGAGATGTGATGGATAAACATTGATGGGTATTTGAACCATCAGTCATGATATATTGGTATAGCATAATATCCCAATGTAATCACATTGCATCCTCCCTATGCTTTCAATCTTATAGCAACTCTACCTACAATCTGTTCTTTTTGACATAGCGTTTGTTCAACCAAACAAAACATGAGTATTCATGCATATAATCTTTTCACCACTACATTCACAACATCACATGAAATAATACAATTATGTGACATCAATAATTCAATCACTTTCAACTGTTAACATTTAATTTGTAATGAAATATTGTTCATCATACTTGCATTATCAACACAATCTTGCATTCTCATAATGTAGTTGAGCATAAGTAATAACATGTAGAATCAAGCATATATGTATGCATAACCACAATTTGCACATTCACATAGTCTACTCATGCACGCTTACATTATACCAAATACCATATTATCGTGTCATACAGTCAACCATGACAAGTTGGAGGGCTTAGCCAACACTTTGACACATCAGCCAACCACCTCTCAAATGCTTATTTGACCATATGGATACATTCTTCTTTAACCAATCACAAGAAGGAAAATCCTTTCCTCTATTCAAAAGTCTCGAATAACCCTTCCCCTGTAGCAGTCTTCAATGTAGGCATGAAGGCTACAATCTAGGACATTGACAAAAGAAGGGAGATCGTTGGATATCTATGGAGTGATGTTGACTTTTCCAAGTCCAACAACATCATGGTTTCACACATGTCTGTTTCACATAGAATTCTTATTTATACCATGGGTATAAGTATTCAATGGCCTTGGTTATGTTCTTGTAACCAACTCAATCCAAGCATTCTATTTCATGAATGCATTGAATATTGCTATAATTTTAGATGTGCAAGTCTTATTGCCTTTACCATACCCACACTTGGGTATAAACCACATTTATGCATCCATTTATGATATCTAACATGATTGAGGGAATTCTTACCTAAATTTCCTTCATCACACATGTAATATTGACATAGTTCATCGTATCTGTATGGTTGCCATCAACATCCCTGATGTTACCTATTCAAGGGGTGCCCCACAAGAAGTTACAATGTTTTTTCACCGACCTTTTGACAAGTATCTTTTCATATTTATTCACTTTTAGTTATACAATTGACAACATCCATAATTAGTCATCATGCCACACTTAGTACATATGTAATAACATATATGCCTATGCATATCTATATGCACATTATTACATATTTATCCATCAATTTATACATGCATTCTTGCATATTTTTTCTCTTTAATTATTTGTATTAATATGATTAAATTATTTACACATAATCACATTTACTAGACTAGAGAAATATAAATATAGACTAAGAGGTGAGTTAGGAAAACACCCATCTAACTTCTACCCCTGACAAGGGTTTCCACAATTCGTAGTTGATCTACTTCATGGACATATTTCCAATCACATGCATATGAAACATTTGCTGTAATTTTCTCACCTAAGTAGTAATTCATAATCCATATACACAAGTATATCTACTACCTTTGATATAACATATCCTTTCTAAAGGAAAATTAAAAAGATAAGGCAAGAAAATCCCTTTATATTCATAATTGCATTGCTAGCCATATCTAGGTCTTGGTGATACCACATTATTTGGAACTTGCAACTTTCAAGTTATCTCAGGATGCTTTTAGGTTCCATATGACTCTTAGAACATGCTCCGCCTTTCCTCGAGTAGTCTCATCCTAAGCATAACCAAGTATCTCATCCTTAGATGTTTCCTAAGCAAGGTGAAGTTCGCCATTCTTTGCATATTATTTACACATAAGTCACTGGTTCATATTTTGACCATCGTGATCACCACCACATACATGGCCTTTAATGGTGCAACCGTGAGAAGTCACGATTTCCATCATGATCAACAACGTTTTCAAACAAATATACATCTTCCACCAATATGTTTATCCATCACATGCATACATGGCATGTTCCTATCTTGGTAAATTTTAGATATCATACCAGGCTTCTAATGAATCCTTTATGCGTAATAATTACTCCTATCATGCTCTGGAACCTCCATTACATGGTTGCCTTTCCTTAACTTTAGGGTTAAGAACACAAACTGTGTTGTTATGCCTGAAGCCATCAATCCCTATATGTTGGTATCTTTCACACCTTTGCTTAATTTTCTTGTTGTATATAATCACTCAAGTAAAAAATCTGAGGTACACCTAGCCATCCTTGGTCCAACATTCAACCTACTAGTTGACAAACACCTTAGACTACCGTGCACTTGTCCAATCAATTGTGCCTGCACATCACAATGGAAGCATTGTTATGGAAATCTATGGAACCATCTTAGATGATTTCTAGATCTTACACATTGGCATATTCATCATAACCATTACCCCCTAGTCCATGACGCTTTGGGGGTCTCCTCATTGATAATTCTCTAGTCAAATCAAGCGTACAAGCTCTATTATGTAATTATTTTAGAGTAACTAGAAAAACATTTCCCAAACGTGAATCTTCTGCTCTACTCTCCTTTGAAATATATTACGAACGCTTGTGTCCCATTGTGATTTTGGTGTTGGAAATTACACCACCCAAAAGTTCGTAACTCCTCCATTTTCTACCCTTTTGTTGGTGCAAATCAATCATCGAGACTAACTTCAACTAGCGATATAAGCAAATTAGGTGATAGTTGCAAAACATTTGTATTGGGTGCCAATAGAGTTCTCACATGTGAACACTCAACAACCTTCTTCTTGACAATCTATTATTCCAATCAACTTCTATATCCTTTTGAATATGACAACCTATCTCTTCTGGCAATTTTTCCATCACCATAAAATTTGGTGAAAAGCGATATTTTGCAAACTATAAAGATCTATGAAATTTTCATTAGGACAAAGTCATCCAAATTATCGAGGAAACGAAATGTTGTCTCGAAAAAATGTTCCATGTTTGTTGTTTCAAGCCACTTTTCTTTCATATATAGTTTTGAAAATTGCTAAAAAGCATCCCAAAATAGTGGATTTGGCTCCATTTTGTTAATTTCATTAAGAATCCATTGGAAACTATGAAAACAATTTTCTAGGTTTTCTTGTGCCTGCCAAAAATCCTTCCCATCAAAATTTCATTATGAATGGAGATACTAGTAGAAAGTACAATCTCATCCTTTAAAAAGTGCATTTTGCTAATTTTTGAAAATTTGGTGTCGAATGTACAACCTTGAGCTCAAGGACATTTTTATGGACATTGTCACTATGGACTTCCACATAAAATTTTGGCTCCATTCGAATCTAGAGCTCAATTTATGTACAAAATAATTTTTTGGTTCTAGAATTGTTTTTGGTTGTTGTAACAATATGTACCTTCTTTTCGCTAATGTGGCAACCATGTGTCACATGTTTACTGACTATTGGGTCAAAGGCCTATTTTATTGAAGATATCAACATCCTTTTGAATATTGACCCCTTAGATAGTAGAATACTACACAAAAGAGAGCCACAACAAATTGATCAACAATCACAAGATAAACACTAGCCATTTACCTTAGAAACCCTTTACTGCAAAACCAAAAATTAACCTTAGCTAATTTGGCTAAGTCAACCAACACAGGTCTTGTACAATGGAGTACATTAATCCTTTAAATAGGATCCATCTCAAATGAGTACCATGGGCCCATAACTACTAGTGGTAGTCCTATCACTAATTGATTCAAGGTTAATCTAACCACTGTTAATCGAGTCAAGATTAATCTAATAGTTAGGTCATCAATACTACTTTAAAGTCTCATGGTTCCATCACCCACCATTAACCCCAATACAAGCCCTCCAAAGAGTCTTTGATCCACAAGTGGTTAGCACATGATTATTTCCAAGATTTAGTACACTAAGGATAAGTCTTTGTGACCTAAAACATGATGCTTGGAGCTTAGGCTCTATCATCACTTTTAGGGCTCTTGACCTATGCATAGTCTTGAACCATGGTGCAAGTCCTCTGCAAGAATTCTTCGTGTTAATGAGTGTTATTTCATTGAGAGAAGCGA
>WSFP011480879.1:0-16201 GCA_009831015.1 Picea engelmannii | reverse complement strand
GCACAACTTATCATCCCCAGACTGATGGCCAAACGAAAGTTGTCAACAAGTGTTTGGAAACATATTTGAGGTGTTTTGCCTCGGAAAATAAAAATCAACGAGCTCAATGGTTACCCCTAGCTAAATGGTGGTACAACACTTCACACCATACAACTACATGCATGACTCCTTTTGAAGTGGTATATGGACATAATCCACCTTCAGTTCTCTCATACTTACCAGGTGCCTCGAAGGTCTAGGTGGTTGACCTAACACTTACAACTCGAGAGGCTATTCTCCGTACCCTCAAAGATAATTTGGTCATGGCACAAAATTGCATGAAGCAACAAGTAGATCAGGGTCACTCTAAATGTCAATTTGCAGAAGGGGATCAGGTGTTTCTTTGACTGCAACCTTACAAGAAAACTTCCCTCAAGGCCAAGCATTGTCAGAAGCTAGCACCCAAATTTTATGGTCCTTATACCATGATCAAGCATGTGGGACAAGTCACCTATCAGTTAGCTTTGCCCAGCCATTCAAAGCTACATCATGTTTTTCATGTTTCATGCTTAAAGAAGGTGATTGGAGCTAAGTGCCAAATTCAAACCAACCTTCCAGAGTTAGCTAAAGAAGGATCCATTTGGCTACAACCAGAAGTAGTTTTGGACCAGTGTGAGTGTCGTCTACGTCAGAGAATCATCAAGGAAGTGCTATTCCATTAGAAAGATACAACTCCAGCAGACGCCAGTTGGGAACCAACCACCATTCTGCAACAATTTCCTCATCTCAAGCCTTGAGGACAAGGTTGTTTTTAAGGGGGCGGACATGTTAGGGTCCTAACCCGCACATAGGTAGAAAAATATATTCGGATGTGATAAAGGTCAATATTAATAAGGCCTTTCAATAAAATAGAATAAGGTAGATGTAAGAAGACCTAATAGAATCTTTCGGTTCTCGAAGGATCTTCCTCTAGATGCTTCTTTTTAGTATAAATAGGAGTTGAGGGTATGAGAACCCTAGCTTGGATATTATTTTAATAGAGCTCTGCTCAAATGGAGGTTGCCCCCTAGAAGAGGCCCGTGAACATTACTTTCAGATTCAAAGTGCTATTTCTGTTGTTCTTCTTATATCATTTCAGTGTTATTGTGGTGAATGTTCTGGTTATATTGTTGTTATTCTGCCATTACTAGCATTTTATTTCTGTTCTGCATACATTTTATATCTGGTATATTACAAATTCTTATAAAGTTGGAAATAATATATATTTTTTTTTAAGATCATCAAATGGTTGCCATACCATTAACCTAGAGGATTATTCCATACCAAATCGGGAAGATCCTAATTGGGCCTTGTCCTTGGGCTTAATATCTATTGTTGAGAATTGAAATTCACCACCTCAACAAATTGACACTAGAAGGAGGGATTGTTTATGGAAAGCAATATAAACAATCCATATTCTTAAATTTCTAATCCTAAATGACAAAATTCTAAAAACATTGCAACTTGAGACATAGATAATGTTGGACCTAACAATGATTTGATCCCTTACATAGTATCAGACGAGGAGGTAAACACTTTTAGATGTATTAATTGATCTTATTCCAAGTAAATTGTTTTTTTTCCTATAGCTCCTTTACTTCCCCATCGAAGAAACACTTTTGAATCCATAGTTTCTATTCCTAAACATACTCTAGTTCATACAATAGAATATTTAATGGAATGATCCTTGAAAGAATTTTTTAAACCTTTTAGTTTAATTCCTACTAATCCTTATAACCCCACTATAATTAGAACCTGTGGATTATAATGTTGTGGAGGATCTTAAAAAAATCCAAGTGAATATTTCTATTCTCAATATATGTAAAATTTTGTAACAATTTAAGCTCCTATTGAATGCTCTGAAATATGAAAAGACACAACCCTCTACTTCTACTAAAACTAGGAGTAAAAAAATGATAATGGAACATAAAGAGAAATGGTAGATGATGCACTTACTCGAAATAAATCCAAGTCTTTAACCCCTTTTTTCTCTTGATATTTGAAATATTTAATCAGAACATTGATAACTTTTTAGTTGACTCGGGAGCTTCTTTGAATGTTATGCCATACTTTGTGTGTAAAAAATTGAATGCAATGCAACCCCAACCAAATTTTCAACACATATTATTTAGTTGTATAGATATAAGGTACATGTAATTGGTGAGTTGAAGGATTTCTGATCAGAGTAGAATCTAATCCCAAGGTTCATCAAGTTATTGACCCAATGGTGGTTGATATACTAGAGGCATATGGTCTCCTACTTATCCGAGATTCCTCACAGAAGTTGTAAGGTTACTTTGCATTAAATTGGTCACATATATGGCTTACATGGAATGGGAAAAAAAAAAGGATAGATAGGGAAAAGTATATGAAGCCTGCAGTAGCATATATTGAGGAAACTACCAAACCTTAATCCTTAGAATGCCCTATTCTTGGAAATTATGCTTTAGATTCCAATTTTGGAAATTTTATTTCTTTAAGTTCTGAAATACCTAAAACATAGAAATATAAACTAGTCTTAAAACATGATATTTGTCATGAGAGAGGAATTGGAACCAACACTATAAAACATGTGAATACTAGTACAATTGATCATTAAAACAAAATAAAATTTCAAACAAAAAGAAAACAAAATTTGAATATACCCTTGTGTTGACCTTAAAATTATCTAATCCACAAGTCTCCCTTTCTCTTGTATAATACTTCCATACTTAGAAAATTTTTGATTCACAGTGGAGTTACAAATCCTACCTTAATTTACACTTTCCTCTAATTGCATTACCATATTCCGTTGCCTACAAATTGTACCAACACTTAGTGTTCTTTTCATTCTCCTTGCAGAACGATAGAATCACAAGATACAACTTTTTCTCTAACTCATGTTCACAATTCTATCTATCCTCTTTGCAATACTTGGTGTTATTTCGAAATTATGAATGCCCCAATACTTAGTTTTTCAAGAAATTTTCAATCGCAGAAGTGGAGTTCATATCATATCTCGAAAAATTTCTTTTCCTTTCTTTGTTCGTCCACTTTTTGAACTTAACCTATTTTTCAAGACTTTATCCATCCATTTAACACTTCAACACTTAGTCTCTTAAGCTTGACCGCAGAAGCGAAGTTTGTTTCGCCACTTCAAAAACTTCCTTTCCTTCCTCCCGTACGCCATCTAAGACTTAGTCATTTTTTAAAGTATTTCACAAGACCATGGAAGAAGACTTCTCTCGTATTCTTGTATATTTCTTGTTTCTTCGCTTCGCCGTGAATCCTCTCCCTTTGTCACATTAACAAAAAAAGGCATTTAATGTTTATCTTATGTGAAATGACAGATGGGTAAATACATAAGGACCGTTATTAATTGCATACTCTTTGATATTGTTATCATAAATTTAAATTAAATTCGTCGAATCACTCTTTTGAAATAAGAACTCTATTGGTTAATATGAAATGGAATCATTTGGTAGTTACAGACAGATTGTATATTCTTCATCAACTTCTGAGAAATATGGTGAGAATATGAAAAATCTTTTGTGGTGATATAGTGAATACATTTGCATGGGAAGACCCCAAAAACTACTAGTCAAGGGTTTAAAGATATTATTCTTCATTGTCACTTGAATAAAAGAATGATAATGATGTCTGGATATCTGGAATCGCTAAGGTAGGATGTGTCCCAGAGGTCTTCAATGAAAAAGACTTGGTAATATGGTGTACTGACAATTTTGAAAAATATCAAAGAATTATCAAATTAAATGGATGGTCCCTAATTTCATTAGTGCCAACAACATTCAATCAAATGCTCAAATTATCGAAGCCTACAACAAATTTTAAGGGAGAGAAAGTCAAATATTTCATAAAATCTAAAAAAGATGGCAAAGAATTGTTGCATCGATGTCTTGAATACCCAACCACACTCTCGGAGGATTTATCTATGATTCAGGTTAGTTTATTTAAGACACCTTAAAAAAAAATGGCTTGGTTACTTTCTAGGGTATTGGGACAAGAATCAACTGTCACAATCCCACGTCAAGCTCTTTATATATTGTATTATTTTGTTTAAGAGAAAATAATTTTTGATTGGTCCAAAATTATATCTTCTAAGATATTGTTTCAGTTGTCAAATTTCAAGAAAGATAAGAAGTTTTACATGTCTATGTACTTGGTCTTTTTCGTTTTATATTGTCATGTATTCCAAGGATTGAATTTGGCAAGAAATGTTGATCCTAAAGTAGACCCGATACATACTTGGTATCCTTCTCTCTAGAAATATAAATCCATGTTTCACTTTTATGAAGTTTATGATTTTTCCTTTCTATTTAAAAAAAAAATCATGTTTGGAAATAATACTTCAAGATTGTTGTTGGAGGAAACGACGTTTTTAGACAAAAGAGGAAAATTTGAATCAAATGAACAATACAATATAATGAGAGTTTATTGCTCCTAGGAGGCCCCAACTTATCTCCCATTTTATATATCTAATAAAATATTCATGATACAAGTTTGTAGACAGTACAAATTTTGGGCCGATTTCTTTCTCCAAAGAAAGAAAAAAACATTTTTTTGTATTTCCATCGAAAGTTGGTGAAAACATATTAAGAAGCAAGATTGATGAATTTGAAACTCAATTTGACCAAAAAAATTTGAAGTTGGCAGATTTAGTAAAAGGGTTTGAACCTCAACATTTTTTTATGAATCACATGATCCCCATAAGTTTCAGCGTATCTGATATAAACACACACGCACACACACACACACACATGCACACACACACACACACACACACACACACACACACACACACAAGAAAGAGAGGATAACAATTCTGAGGAAGTATTTATTGGATACCTTGAGACAATTGTTATCACAAATGAGGCACACAGACAAGATGGAAGGATTATAAATGAAAAGAGTTCAAAGTCTCATAGCTCTTCCCAGAAAAGAAACACACCTAGACATAATCCCCAAAATTTTACTAAGGAAAAACATAAATCTTTGGTTGAAAATTCAGGTGATGGAGATGATCCTCACTGCCCCAAAAAGGATATTGAAAAAACCCATGAATTACCAATAACTAGAAAGAGGAAAATACAAAATAATCCAAAAGAAGTGGAGGAGGTAATACTTGGTGAATATGTTCTTCTTGAACATATGGATTTGGATACAAGCATTGAAGACATAGAATTTCCAGATGATGAGTGGAGGGTCCAACCTAGTGGGGAATTGGCAACTCAAGAACCTATATTTTATGAAGAAGAATCTCTAACCCTCCATAGTGAATTATTTGATAAATATTTGAAGAAAGTAGTGTTTGAACGTGTCAATTCAAAGGGGAAAAAAATCAAGGACACATAATTGGACTTAAATAATGTCCTACCATAAAAAAAATCCCAAATTCACAAGGCTACTAGTGATGCTTTAGAATTTTCAAATGAAAATATGGATGATGAGAATGCAAGGTTAAAGGAAAGAGTCGGAGAATTGGAATGTGCCTTGATGCCTCCACCTATATTTTTAAGTCCCCTAGTTGTTATTTGACCTGGGAGAAATCCCAACGGGACACCCAAATCGAGCTTAAAGTTGAAAGGAACATCAAGCTTATTAGTTGCAGTTAGAAAATTTGTTGGTAAAAATATCAAAAAGAGAATGTCTCTTATTCTAGAAGAATGGGATACATGGAGCAATATTTTTTGTTTTGGTTCAAAGTTAAATAGTTTTGTATAATATGTCCAAGCTAATTTTAATAATGAAAGAAGGATTTTATAAAGTTGTTGTCATCACATTTATTTTGAAAGTTTCTGGTATGAATGAGCTAAAAAGGAAAGAAGAGGATCTACCTTCTCCATCCAAAATCAAACAACTAATGGCCCATTGGATAAAGAATATAAAAGCATTGAAAGAAATATTGGATGAATGTGATATTGTAGTCATAAAAAAAGAAGTATTGTATCACAAGTTGATTGAGATAAACTTGGAAGGAACCACAAGAGAAGTACATGACCCAAAGTTAATCTTGAACTCCATATTATGAGAAGGCAACAATTTGAAGAAAACATGGAAATACTATAGGGATTTCTGCTGAGAAATTTAATAGCATAATTGAATATAATGAAAATGAAATTGAAAGTTAGTTAGTGAGTTATACAAATAAAAATGAAGACATAAAAGATACACTTCACCAACTTTCATATGAATTGAGAAAATTGGAAGGGATGTTATTTGTGTAAAATAATGAAAATACTAACAGGTAGATTATACATATTCTTAGTGAACAATAATAAAATTATCAAGACAAAACAAAGACAGAAAATAAGGAGGTCATATATTATTTATCTCAATAGGAAAAATTACCATCCTTTACATAAATCACGTACCCTTGTATCTTGAGTGTTGATTCCTGTAGCTTACACAAACCCATACAGATTGGGATTCCCTTGCATAGAATAACCCCGTATTGTTCTGTATTGGTATTATGTTGCGACCTGTGTATGCCACTAAGTGGAAGTGACCCTACTCGGTCTGTGTATGAAAAGATACGAGTTTCCTCTAGGGCACTCAGGCAAGTCTTCCCCTGGTTTGCCTCCCTTCACTCATGTGAATCAATAAATATGATAGAATGCTAGGTAAATTGTGTTTTTTTATTCCTCTTCTCTGAGTTTAGGGTTACTATGTGGCCCCCCAGATCATGCAAGATACCAACCATTGGATCCTTTTCAAGATCAATGGATGGGACTTGTTCTTTGATTGACATAACTTAAGGTTTACTTTTTACCTTTTCCTCACTAATACTCAACACTTCCTCTTAGTGAGGAATGGATTCTCTAAGACACCCAATTTTTCTTGGAAGTACTCAAACTTTCCCTTTAGAAGTGCTTTGGTCAAGATATCTGCAACTTGTTTGTTGAGGGAAATATATTGGAGTTTTACTACCCCCTTTTGTACTTTTTCCCTGATGAAATGATATCTGATTTAAATGTGCCTGGATCTATCATGGAAGACCAGGTTTTTGGCTAACTTGATTCAGATTTGATTATTAGAGAAAATTATGGTGGGAACCAAGTCTGTCCCAAAAATATTTATAAGCATTTTCCGAAGCCAAATGGCCTCACAACTTGCTTGGATGGATGTCGTATACTCAACTTATACTAAACTAAGTGCAACTGATTTTTTATTTATGTTGTACCAAGATATAACACTTGAAACTAGGTTGAAGCAACAACTAGAGGTACTCTTTCTATCAGTTGTACTTCCATTCCAATCTGAATCAAAATAACCCACCAGATTGATTTGATCTCCCAGTAGATATTGAACACCAAATTCTACTGTACCCTTCAGGTACCTTAGGATGTGTTTTTGTTGGTTTAGTCAACTCCCTTCTCAGGGTATCTGAGTTATTGACCCAAGGTTCATGTCATTCGGGGTTCCAACAAAGCCTCTAACTATCGGCCCTCCCAGTAAACCCGAAGGCAACACAGTGCCCGAAAGGTACTGTGCAATCTCACCCAAGATATCTATAGATGGTTGACTGTAAGACTCAGGTGTTTACAGTCTAGGACAGAGTAGGGGATAAAGGGTTCCTTGATCAAGGCCCTGTTCTGTGAACTGTTACTGTAATCTACTTGTTCCTAGGAATCACATGCGTATAACTCAAAATATAAATAGATTCTAATAATGCATTTGGTTATTCATCAATTGTAATCATCTATTGCTGAAAGAAGTTAAAGATATGAAAACATTCAAAACATTACACAGATATTACCGTGGTTCACCCCTCCTAGGCTATGTCCACAAATATTTGGCTCTTGGCTCTTTTATTATGGTAGTTCTTGATTTCCTTGCGCTGCATGCTTACGGTTCTCTGCAAAAGTGGGTAAGATCTATGTGAGGCGAACTAGATCGCACCAAGATCTACAACCTGCAGTCTAATCCTCAAATCTACCTTCCCTCATATATTTCTTACTCAACAACTTACAACACTCGGTTCATACAACTCAAAACCCTTCACGTATTTCCAACAACAATACTCAGAAAAATCACTCAATAACAATCGTAATCCTCACAAAAACTAACCTAAAATAAAAAACCCTATGTGATACTTTCGTATCTATATTTATACATTTCAGTCTCTTCATCCACTTACAAAATATTACCAAAACCCTAACCCTTCTTACGCTAGGTTTTTCTCCCATGCGCGTGTTGTTCTTCCTCCAGTTGTCGCTTTCCTCTGTGCATGCTTTCTTGCATTTGCGTGTGCTGATCTTTTACCAGTTGTCACTTCAGTTTCCTGCATTCTTTCTTCCCCATGATCATCCTTCTTTCCACTTCGGCCCAGTGCCAACAGGCCTCCAACACTGACATGTGATTTGTCCCATGTCACCTAATTGCGCTATGCTTCCTCGATCTCCCTAGTGATCGTCTGGAACTTCTCCTGCAATTCTGCTTCTTTTGTCAGTGCCTGCGTGGTTTTCTCCTTGATAATATCGACTATTTTCACTGCTACTTCTTCTCTTATCAATCCTGCACATTCTAACTGAGTCCGTGATGACTGTGTTTTGGCTTCTTCTGCCTACTCTAGTACTGTTGCTATCCGTTCCTGCAACGGTTCTGTTTAAGGTTGACGCTCCTGTTTCTGTGTTTGTGCAGTGAGAAGTTCTGCCTATAACTTCTTTAAATCTTGTGTCCCCTTGACCCATTCTGGAATTGGGATGGTTTTCTGTTGCTGCTTGAATTCTTGGATCGTTGCATTGATCCTTTCCTCCTCCTTGTCCCATTGTTGGACCCATGGGTCCTCTTCCAGCTTTGTCCAGAGTTGTGCTGCTTTATCCAGCAAGTTGGCTGCTGTGCTAACCTGTTTTTCCAGCTCCTGTAGTTGCACTGTTGCTTCTTGCTTCCTCTTCTCCTTTACTGCTGGTGGAGTTGTTGGTCTAATCTGTCCATGGAGAGTCTTGATCTCCTTCTAGTATTGATCAATTTCCTGCACAATCTGATCGATCTTTTCTATCACTGGGAGTTTGCTTCCTTGTGTAGTAGTTGGAAGTTTCCCAAAAATGTCTTCCACTCTGCGTTCCAACTCATTTCTGCGTTCTTTCTCCTCCTGCATTTCATATTTTTCTTGTGTGCAAACTATTTCCAGTGTTTCCTGCTTCTTTGTTGCTTGTTGTAGCTTGACTAAGTTTTTATGTGCTCGAGATGGTATCTCATGGTCGACACTAACCTGCAATTGGTATAAGGCCTTTGCTGGAATCCATGTTAGGAAATTGGATCTGATCCAAATCCTTCAGTGGTGTCTGTCCCACAATCTCATCCATTCGTAGCATGCTTGGATTTATGTAAACTGTGGAATGTGGCTTCAGAAGAACTGAGTCACATTCTCCTACCTCCATTATTTCTATGGTTCATGCACTCGATGTCTCTATGTCTCTGTTGCTACTTGTAATCTAGGCTTCTCCGAATTTCTTCAAGAGTTGCCCCATTTCTGCCAGCTCCTTCTGCATTTTATCCCCGTGGTGTGTTGCATGATCAAAGTCCTCTATGAGGCAATCCTGGACCATTCTGGCAATCATCTCGCCAGCATCCTCTATGAGTGTGTATTATGGTGGTGGTCGTTGTGCCTTTGATTTATTTCATGCACATGTTTCCTGTATCGTTGGTCTCTTAGTTCCCCCTGGTTCCTGTGTGATGGGGTTCGTCACGGTTTCCTGTGTTCCCTCGGCTATTTTTTGTTGTTCATTGGTCGGCTGAGTGGTTTATGTTCTCCCCTTCTGGGTCCCTGACTGCTCTGAGCCACCCTCTGTCTGAGTCGACTTGATTTGGCCCGTTCTTGGTTTCTTGGGTACTGGGACTTGTGGAGGTTGTGTTTCTGCCTGTGGAGCCCCTCCTTTTGCTGTTTGTCCCGGTACTGCTCTGGGTATAGTTGGGATCTTATATTCATCTGACCACTCATTGATGATCATGTCGATGTCTCCCTCATTGATGCAGTAGTGCATTTGTAGCCATTGTTTATGTGGGTCATGTCTTGATTGTATCCACATGGCTTGTCGCCTAGCCCAGAAATTGGCGATGCCCCCATATCGCATGATAGCCTCTGGTGTTATCCTCCATGCTCAGTTGATTGCTTCCTGCATTTTCCATAGGTAAGCTTCGAATATAATTCCATTTTCCTTCTTATGATTGTCCAGTGGCGCGAATTTCAGGATGCGATATCTCGCTCCTCCTGGCTGTGGTATGGTACAAAAGGTGACATGATCTGGTTCTTTCCATCCCATGAAAGCGATGAGAGTAATCAGTGATGAGTAATGAAATTCCATACTTGCTTCTTGCGTGTCTTTATAGTCTATTTGGAACAAGTTTGACAGATATGGCGCCCATCTCATGAAGGTGCCTTCTGTGCACTGAGCTGCAACTGCAATGACTCCTGCCGGTACTTCATCTTTACGGCATTTTCTTAGCAGTTTGCAAGCTAATATATTTTCTCCCAGTTGTGTCGTGGCATCATTAATTCACTTGATTAGAATGCCTCTTGTTCCCCTGTCGATGCCATATTTCTTCTTCATTTCTTCTACTAATGATTTTTCCTTGGACTTGTCGTCCAGTATCAACACGGGATCCATACCCCATATGGGTAGTCCTGTAATTTGCGCAATGAGTTCAATAGTTATGGGGATGGGTTTTTCCAACCATACATCGCCTCCATGCATAACTGGTAATAGTTGCATATTACCAGTGTGGTATATTGGCCTCTGCCAAAGTGTGGTATCTTCAACAATCCTAAGATTCTAGTTCTGTCTAGTCTGGCTTCCCACTTGCATGGTTTAGTGATAGTTCCTCTGAGAGGGTTCACGACTATTGTCTCCATAAAGACTTGTAGGGAAAGATCTGGATATTTTCTTTCATCCGCTACATCATGGTCGAAAAACTTTATCTTCCCGACATGACCCAATAGCTGTGAGTCCACCTATATTCTCTCTGGTGTGTGAGGTAGCACAATCTCTGCAGCTGGTTTTTTTCGAGGCAAGATTGCTATCTGAATCCTGTATTCTTTCTGTGTTGGTTGGTTCGAAGTTCCAATATCTTTCGGTTGCTCCTTTGCCATACATTCTTCCCAAGACTTGTCCATTTCACCAGTCGGCTCGGCCGAAAAATAAAAGTTTGGGATGGGTATTTGTGGAACATCTACTTGGACTTCTACTTCCAAGTTCTGTGTGCTTCCATTTATTTCCATGGCTGCTTCGACATTTTCTGGCTGTCCTTCCTAATGGGTTCCTACTGCTTCATTCTGAGGCTCCTGTGTTGCTACCGACGTGTCATCTTTCATGGCTTCCTTATGGGGCTATGAGATCTCTTCCTGTATCGGTGTTGATCCGACTAGGATGTCCTCTGGTGACAGGATTTCATCAATATCAACAATCTTTGGTGGCTGCTGCTCATTTTCTTCCCATGTTCCTCGTGACCTAGTTTGAACCCTAGTTGGTCTGACTATCTATCTTGGTTTTGTGAGATTTGGTGGTGCCATATTGGTGTCTTTCAAACGTTTGCTTGGTTCGAATAGCTCGAAGAAGCTCTGTGATCTCACTTCGTGCGTTTGGGCTGCTATTTCTCTTTCTCCATTCTTCTTTTGCGAATAGACTAACTGTTTTTGTGCTCATGTGTTGTATGGGTGTGCCATGAAGCTTGTTGAGGACACCTCCTACCTTTTGTGATTAATGCACCATAAGTGTGGGTTCAATGCATCCATGATGGTTTCGTACCTGCCCTTATGGTTACTTTTCAGTCGCTAGTTGGCACGTTTAGTGCAACATCCCATCCATCCTTACCTTGCTTTAATTCTACCTCATGTTGTACTGTCAGTGTACTTTTGATGACTTTACTTTTCTCTCTTGTTTCCCTTTCCGATATGGCTGTTGTCTTTTCCCTCACTGTTTTTGCGTTTCGTATGCATCTTGTCCGTCATGTCACACGCTA
Organism: Picea engelmannii; assembly: GCA_009831015.1. Lineage (NCBI taxonomy): Eukaryota > Viridiplantae > Streptophyta > Pinopsida > Pinales > Pinaceae > Picea > Picea engelmannii. Next base: position 4,225 of record WSFP011480879.1, on the reverse strand, counting down.
TTTTTAGGCTCTCTCTCTCTCTTTACCATTTACTACGCGGTGAACTACACTGTGGGTAGTCGACTATCCTTGTATAGCTTTAGTTGGCTCCTATTGATCATTCCTTTGAGGTATGTGCCTACTATATATTTCAACTGTATAGCTCCTCCATCCGTGACAACTTTTACCTCGTATGTTCCTAGCCAATGCATTCTCAACTTCCCTGGATGTTGCAGCGCTTTATTGTCATAGAGAAATACTAGATATCTTTCCTTGAACATATTTCTCTTGATGTGGCAGTTGTGCCACACTTTGTCTCTCACTTTCTATACTTGTTGATGGAATCCTGCCAATATTCGGTCTTACTCCATTAACAGTAATTGATCCAGTCATTCCTGTACTGTGCCTCGTTCTGTCATTTGTTTGATAGCTTCTACACGTAGACTGGGTATTAGAAATTCTAACGACACTATTGCTTCTTGACCATAGACCAGTTTGAATGGTGTGTGACCTGTCAACTTTTTGCATGTGGTTCTATACACACATAGTACTCCTGGTACCTTGAGATCCCAATCGTTCCTGCTGACATTACATATCTTCATCAGGGTGATCTCTAGAATTTTGTTGAAGGCTTCAACCATGCCATTAGCCTGTGGGTGATACGGTGTGATTTTTTGGTGATGAACTTCAAACTCTTCAAGCATCACTCAGATGGTGTTGTTGATGAAGTCCGTTCCTTGGTTTCTCATCAAAACTCTTTGGCACAAAAATCTAGTAATTACCTGTTCGAAAAGAAAGTGGGCAACTGTCTCTTTGTTGCAATCTTTTATTGGTGCATCTTTTGCCCATATTTTTAAGTATTCCATCGCGGTGATAATATATCTCGCCCCTGTTCTCTTGGAAGGTGGGTTAATGGGTCCCACAAAGTCTATTTCCCATTTGTCAAATGCCTGAAGTGTCACTTGCGGTTGTAGTGGCATCTCGTCCATTCTGTTGGGTTTGTTGACCCATTGATAGACATCACATTGATGACAATATTCTTTCAAGTCTCTATGTATCATTGGCCACCATAATCCTATGCATAGTACCTTGTGCGCGGTAGATTTTCCTGCATAGTGCCCTCCTGCTATTCCTTCGTGGGCTTCTGCTAAAATTCTTGGTTGTTCGTGGTCTAGTACGTATCTTCGTAAGATGTTATCTGCACCCATTTTGTATAGATTCCCTACGATCAACTGATAGTCAATTGCGCAGACTACCATGTTCTTCTTCTGCGTAGTGGTATATCCTTGCGGCACAGTACCTGTGCTCAAGTACTAGATGATCTCTATGAAGTAATCGTCAGCAATCTGTACTGAGAAGAGTTGTGCATCTGGAAAGTTGTCTTCCAAATTCATTGGTTCCTCTCTGTTTGTGACCCTCAATAGGTGGTCAGGCCCTGCATTCAGTTTTCCTGGTTTGACTATTACCTCGAAGCCAAATTCTTGAAATAGAAGTAATCATCGACATATTATCCCCCCCAACACTGACATGTTAACTAGGTATTTCAGGGCCGAGTGATTTGTAAACATATTAAAGTGTTTTCCCAATAGGTAATGTCTGTATTTCTGCAGTGCATAAACCATAGCTAAGCCTTCTCTTTTCGTCGTGTTATAATTTTGTTTTGAGTCTGATAATTTTCTGCTTGTGAACGCTATTGGGTGATCCAAGTCTCTTTTTCCTGGTTGCGCTAAAATAGCTCCAAGTGCTATTGTTGATGCATCTACATGTACATGGAATGTCTTCTTCCAGTCTGGAAATACCAATATTGGTGTAGTGACCATCTTTTCCTTCAGGGTATCTAGACCGTGTTGGCACTCATCGTTCCATTGATACTTGGTATTCTTCCTTAACAGTTTTTCCATAGGTGTTGTAATATGCACGTAGCCTTTGATGAATTTCCTGTAGTATCCCATATGTCCTAACGTTGCTCTTATATGGCAGACTGTTTTTGGTGCTGGTAGTTTAACAATGACTGTGATTTTGGTCGGATCCATGAGTAAACCTTGTTTGCATACTATGTGACCTAGTAGTATCCCAAATAGTGTTCCAAATATGCATTTCTTGATGTTCAGTGATATCTGGCACCGTCTGCATCATTCTAACATCAGGCGTAAAAATTCCACATGATTTTTTAGCAGGCTATAAACCGTCCAATCATCCAGGTATACTTTGAGAAATTGGTGGACGAATTCCTTAAATGATGCAATGACCACTCTGGAGAATATCACAGGTGCATTATTTAGTCTAAACGACATGATTGTGTACTGATAAGATCCCCATTCTATCACATATGTGGTCTTGTGTCTATCCTCTTGTGCTATCTTAATCTGATGATATCCCGAGAATCCATCGGTGAATGAGTAGGCTTCGTGTCCTCCTATGTTCTCGAGTACTTCATCCATGAATGGTGTGGGGAATGGGTCATGTAAGCATGCATCATTCAACTTCCTCAAGTCGACACATATCCCGATCCCTCTTCCTTGTTTCTTGTCTTGTACTACCATCAGGCTTATCCATTCTGATTCTTCGACTGGTTCGATGATGCCGACCTCGAGCATCCTGTCGATATCATATTTAACTTTCTATTTGTAGATGGGATTCAGTATATATGGTCATTGTTTAATGGGTCTCGCATCAGGTTTGAGTGGTATCTTCATTTATCCTAATTCTCCAACTATTCCTTTCATCTATGTAAAGGTTATGGGGAAAAGGTTGTTGTATTCGCGCAACAATTCTGTGATGCTTTCTAGTGTCTGTTTGTCCCAGTAATATCCAATGCTAGCCATTTTGGGCTACTCGGCGGTCCCTATGTTAACCTTATTGATCTTTATTGGTGCAGAGATGACCTCTGATTCCAAGGGTGGTCCTTCCATATCTCTCTCGCCTTCGACTTCTTCGATCTGAATATCGCATGGATCATCTTCATCCGATGCTTCCTCCTGTACATGGTAGCATGACAACAGTTCCTTGACTGTTTACTTATTTCACTGTTGTACCTCTGTGATAACTTCCACTTCTGATTCTGTAATGAATATGGCATCTCTAATCCATTTTAGGGTTGTGTCTATGTTGGGGTTCTCATGCTCAAATGAGAAAGTTACTGTAAATTTCTGTTGGAGTGTCGCCCATGTCTTGGTTCCTTTTTGCATTTCCTGGTCTATATACCAATTCACTGGTATGTATTCTAAAGTATGAATGAAGTGGTGAGACCATTCTTCTGGTGGCGTCATTTTCCATAGTGTTTTACATGCCTCCAAGTGTTCTGTTGGTATTCCTAGTCCATCATATTTTTTTCAGTTGTTCCATATTTGTTCTGCGTCGAACCTTATGCGCAGTAATCGTTTGCATTGGTACCAATCTGTGATAGTCTCTTTGTGCACACCCCACCATCTAGTGCTAATAGTCTCTAGTTCTCTAATAATTCATCCTCGTATTATGTCAAGAAAGTTTCCAAATCATTTAGCTCGTGAAAACTGGGCAGTTCTCCGATTTCTGTGCCAAGCCATCTTACTGTGCGATCTATTCTTGCACACCTTCTTGTGGATACTTCGTGTAGTCTTTGCTACCAGTTTTCTAACCCAGTGTTTGAATCTATTGTGCATGAAGTAATGCTCCATCAACTGAGTACCTCATCTGTAGTTTGGTTTATATAGTCCGCAACACACACAGTTTTTCTGTACAACTGACCGATTTCGTCTAGATCCAGACAAGTGGTTTCTATGAACCTCTCACCTTCTGATGGGTTGAGTGGGGCTATAACCATGTAGTCTCCCAACTCAAATGTCATTTTTCTAGTTTTCAAGTTAATTATGTCCTGGTTGTCGAAATCCCAATCCAGACCAAGTAACACTGGGTAAGGTGTTGTACTATCTATTATTTTGATGACTTCAAAGTCTACCTTAGTGCGCATGCCATCCAGATCTACAGTCACTCCTTTCAGTATACCTATTGGTAGGACTCTATGTTTATTTTCTAGTTTTAATTAAACAATTGAGTATCCCAGTGTAGGTTCTCCCATGCATTGCCATGTGGGTTTTGGTAGTACGTTCACCTCAGATCCTAGATATAGTATAATATCTCCCATGTTGAAAACCCCAATGTTAGCATTGATTCTAAATTCTCTACTTGTTCTTCTTCTTGTGTGTAGGTGGTTGACAGTTTTCAATTCTAGCTTCTATTCCATCTTGCTGCTACATTTCTCTAGGAT
>WSFP011480878.1:0-16201 GCA_009831015.1 Picea engelmannii | reverse complement strand
TTTTCAATAACTAACATTCTTGAATTTTTATTGAATGTGGCATGATCCAGGGTAAGAGACTCATCTTGAAATATGATTGTCTCTTGAGTATACAATGTTGGAAATATTTTTGTCGTTGATTTCAAAGACAGGGGGAGACTACATATTTTTAAGATAAAGATTACAAACCTACATATGTCCAAGAAAAATATTGCAAGATGGTCATTGTTGAAAGTATTACTTTTAGATTTTTTATGATTGGTTTAGATACCCTATATTTATATAAATTTTTACCCTACATACCTAGATCAAATGGGAGCACAAGTTATATGGTTGGAAATCCTATTATGAGACCTTTCCAATGGTATATGGAATTCCTTATAACTCCCTAAGAATGAGGAGATATGAATTTTTCCATCCGACAACCCAACTAGAAAATTGAGGTCGGTTCAACCAATATTTACAGGTCGGCCCTAGAAGTAGGGATAGAATTACTATAAATACATGATAGATTTTTTCATTTGTAGAGAAACCAAGTAAGAGATCAAGTCTAAAGTGTGCATAAATGATCTGAGATGTGATAAAGGTGTTGGGGTTTCTTTATGGGATATAAAGGTGTGTAAGATAACTCTAAGGTATTTTGTTGAGGTCTTTCTTGTTCTCAAGGTGCACTATAAAGGACTGAAGATCTGCGATGTTGTCATGTGCATTATTTTGAGGTTGTGATGTTGTCATCAGTGGATGTTGTTGTTAGTGGATGTTGTCATCACTGGATGTTGACATCAGTTGATGTTGTCATTAGTTATCACATTATGGGAATGATTTTATGAGGATTGCTAAGGTTTGAAGGATTGTCTGTGGAATGAAGCATGTAGGTGAAGTCATAATAAATTTGCATATGAATATATTGGATTTGTGTCTACACACATATTATTGAATTGGTGCTCATTTGAGGAGATTGGTGTCTCTGGTAGGTTGGTGTCTACATCTTGTTGAGTTGGTTCTCATTTGAGGAGATTGGTGTCTCCAGTAGGTTGGTGCCTACATATTTCTGAATTGGTGCTCAGTTAAGGAGATTTGTGTCTCTAGTAGGTTGGTGCCTACAATATTTGTAACAGTAGTTTGGTTCATATAGACATTTATAAAGATAAGTTTATGGTTTTATCTCGATTGGGTTTCCATGTTAAACTATTTGCATTATGATTTTATTTTATATGCTATCATTGTTTCTCAGCTAATGAATGATTGATGAATGGTTAAATAAAGTAAAAAACATCGTACACTAATTCACCCCCCTTCTCAGTATAAGCATAAGTTCAACAATTGGTATCATAGCAGGTTCCTTTAGAAACAATTTAACCACTGGAAGTCACATCTTGAGCACATATGGATTGTGAGGAAAGTATCCCTACAAATAGAGTTGCTCTGTTTGATTGAATAAAATATGCAACATGGAGTATAAGAATGAGGATATATTTCCAGGCCCTCGGGTTTGGTATTTGGGAATCAATTACAATAGGTTTTACAGATAAAGTTGGGGAGGAGTTAAGAGAAAACAATTAAAAATAAATAGAGGTCATCTTGAGTGGCCTACTAGATTCTAAGATTGTCAAGGTAATGAAGTGTACAATGACTAAACAAATTCAAAACAAGGTGCAAAAAATTTATGAAGAAAAATATCTCTCCAGACTATGGAAGCAAATTTTGTTGATGAAGAAAATGAAGATAATCAAAAAGAAAAAACATATTTAGAAGAATAATATCTTGAAGAAAAACTCGTGAGTGCCTTAGAAAAAAATAGAAAATATTAAGGAAAGGAAGCAGAAGAAGCAATTGCAAAAACATGAAAAGAAGGATCATGATATTGAAGAAACAAAGAATACAGTTATTACCCTGAATACTCAACTAGAAGAGGCAAAGATGATAGAAGAAGTGGTGAGAATCAAGTTGAAAGAAAAGAAAGAAAATTGCAAGAAGCTAGAGGTCGGAATTGTTTCCTTAAGAAAGGAACTAGAGAAAACAATTGATCACTTGAATAGAAGCTTGAAGTTTGGAAAGAGTAATGAAATATTATATAATATTGTCAATTGTCAAATGTCACCATTCATAAAGATAGGTATTGGTTATGATTAAAAACAAAATAACCCCAAGGGAGATGAAAGAATTAAGGTCATAAAGCCATCAGAAAAGGAAAATGAAGAAAATTCTAAAATTTATGTGAATGTTCTCAAAGGATGAATCAACAATGAAAGTAGAAGTAATAAAGTCAATGATGATCAGCAGAAACTTGAGTCTTCTCACAAGAATAACAAGAATTAGTTTAGAAGAGTTGTTCCACCAAGAAGGAATTTCACAATCTGGTACCAAAATCTCTTTCTTGGCTATTGTTTTCTTACAATAATTTTGGTCATAAGGAAATAAATTGTAGAGCTTATGAAAGAAGTGATCATGTGAGAGATCAAAATACAGGTTTGTATAATACCTCAAAGGATGATTATGTGAGAAACAAAACTAAAATTTCTCAAGGGTTTTCTAACAGAAACTACAATTCATTTGCTCCCCTACATGATTAAAATACTGAATGTTATAAGTGAAATAACTATGGGAACAAAGAACCTTATTGTAGAAGTGGTATATTCAAACTTCAAGGAAAACAAGGAAGAAGATATTTTTACCAAGCACAGAGAAGAATACTAAAATGTTTGGAAAAGGAATCAAAAGCAAGAAATAGGGTAACATGAAACGGTTTGTTATGAGAAAGGATGTGATAAGCTAGATGAAGATGGTAGGGAGATTCATTGGTTTGATTCTCACTTGATACATGAACACCACATTTCTAGAAAAGGTAAGGCTAGGACATTTCCTTGTGAAAATGGAAATTCAAGTTTATAGTAATCTTTTGGAAAACATAAGTCATCTGAGTGGTCCTTGTTAGAAAGGAATGAGGAGGCAGAAAATATTAAAATAAAGTCAATACTAAAGATTCACCCCATTCAAAATATCAATGTCATGACTTTGGAGTGGAAGGTTTGATCAATAAAAATAATCAAATAGAAGGATCAGTGTTGGATACTTGTAGGAGAGAAATCTTGGACAATGATCGATTAGAGATATTCTTTTACATTGTACATTGGAGTGATTGAAGGGAAGCACAAGATCATGGGGGGAAGCCCTTTTCGATTGATGTCAAAGGGGGAGAATTTGCAAATGAAGGAAAAATTAGAGATACAAGGAGAGTTGCAGACAGAGGAAGCATCATAATTGACTATGGGTTTCCATCAATGAAAAAGGCGGAGATTGTTGGAAATATTGTTGTCATTGATGTCAAATATAGGGGGATATTGTTGAAAGTGTTACTTTTTGGATTTTTTATGGTTAGTTTGGATACCCTATATTTGAAGGAATTTTTACCCTACACACCTAGCTCAAAATAGATCAAAAGTTATATGGTTGGAAATATTATTCCAATACCTTTCAAATGGTATATGGCATTCCTTCTAACACCCTAGGAATGAGGAGATATGGATTTTTTCATTCAACAACCCAACCAAAAAATTGAGGTCGGCTTAGCCAGTCTTTATAGGTTGACCCTGAAAGTAGGAACATAATTACTATAAATATAGGATATATTTTCGCATTTGTAGACCAACCAAGAAAGAGATCAAGTATGAAGTGATAAAAAGTGATATGAGGTGCGCTAAAGGTGTTATGGTGTCTTTCCAAGATCTAAAGGTGTGTAAGAGAAGTTTAAGGGGTTTTCTTGACGTCTTTCTTGTTCTCAACATGTGGTATGAAGAACTGAAGGTTTGTGATGTTTTCATGTGCACTGTTTTGAGACTGTTATGTTGTGTTTAGTGGATGTTGTCGTCAGTGATTACATTTTTAGATTGTCTATGGAATGAAGTATGCAGGTGAAGTCAAAAGTACTATGTGTATGAATATATTGGAATGGTGTCTACATGTATGTTATTTCGTTGTTGCTCAATTGAGGAGGTTGGTGTCTACATCTTATTGAGTTGGTGCTCAGTTGAGGAGATTGGTCTCTCTAGTAGGATGGTTCCTACATATTGTTGAGTTGGTTCTTAGTTAAGGAGATTGGTGTCTCTATTATTTTGGTGCCTACATGATCCAGGTGGATATAGGTGGCCACCTACCTATTCCAACTGGCTCATCTTCGCAACTTCGCATTTTGGAAGTTTTTCCTTAGTTATCGGGTCCTGAACTTCTGGGGTCGTTTTGAGGCCCTAAACAACGTTTTTAAGGCTTGTCACAATAAAATTATAGACAGAGTTAGATTTTTATGGCATAATGTGTATTCCTCGGATAGACCTTTCCAACGGGATATCGTGCACCTATAACGAAGATTGTATGAAAAAGTTACATCCTCGGGAACTTGATGTACCAACTTACCCCAACGGAGCCCACATGAATTTTGGCACTTCATCTTCTATGGTTAGGTTTTTGGATGTCTAGGGTTTTGGAATTCATGTTTATTGTAAAAATGATTTTAGAGCCTCATTGCACTCATCTTATTGTGAATCAGTGTAGTCATCACATCTCTTCTCAGAGATAAGCTGCCACCATTCTAGCAAGCTTGTTTCATTCTACATTTTACAGTTTCAACATATTTCTTATTTTAATATAAGTCAAGTTTTATTGTATCTCTGTTATTATTCACTGTGCCTTTTTGTTAATATTATAAATCTTTGTTCCATTTCATTTTGTTCATAAATCAATATCAGTGGTATCAGAGAGGTCTACTCCTTGTCATTTTTAGTGCATGTCCTCGATAAATTCAAGGTATAAAGAGTTGGGTCTAGAGATTGTTTCTCTTGACGAAAACTACTCTCGCACGCCCAAGAAAAATTCCATTGTGGGCTAAAATAAAGATGACAAGACAAGAGATCCTTTCAAAATGTTACTCGAGGAAGCCCTCGAGTGACATAGGAATGAGATGATGGATAGATTTACACAGATCCTTCGACGGCTATCGACAAGCGATGCATCTACCTCAAGGGGAGGCGTCACCCCCTTCAAGGTATATATCAATTTTTATATTCCTATATTTGAAGGTCAAATAAATGAGGATTTCATAGATAAATGGGTAAACATTTGAGAAGAGTATTTTTTTGTCCACAAATTTTTGATAGAGAAACGATTACATTTGCGCTCCTCAAGGCCAACCCCTAGGTCAAAGACTGGTGGGAGACTTTCTATGAGAAAAAGGAAAAAGAGGGATCCACATTATTTTCATTTTTACCCACTTGGGGTTCCTTCAGGGCTGTTATTAAGGAACAATGCTACCCCATTGGAAGTTATGATGAATTGTATACAAGATGGACCACACTACGGCAAGAAAGAGACCAAACTGTGTTGGGTATCAAATATTTTGAGTGACATATGGTGATCAAGTACCACGACGGTATGCATAGATACATCTAGATAGAAATGGAGTTTTTGGACATCTCATCCTTGGGCATGGCCTATCAATATGTTGTCAAAATCGAGCAAAAGCTTAAAAGAAAGATGCGACAGTCTGGGTATGGGAACCCCTCATAGTAGAAACAGGGAAAGGGCAGCCCTAACCCATATAACATAGGGAAAATAAAAGATGGATAGCCTCGGGACAACCATTCTAAGCCAAAAAAAAAAAAAGGACAATGGAAAGATAAAGAAATAAACCGGGAAGTGGTGTGACTTCCATAAGATCCTCTAGAATAACACAGTTGATTTCTACTCAAAGTAGTCATTGGTGGTGGAGCTGACTATGAATCAGATGTGGTTTCTGACTCTAAGTCAGAACCAGAAAAGGGGAGACGAATTATCGATGTGGAACCCAGTGCCACTGTTGCTACCACCAAGATCCATCCCGATGAACCTAATGAGACAAAGGAAGGTGAGCGTATATTTCATTCATAGATTTGGGTGAAGGGTACTCCATTGCACTTCATTCTTGATAGTGGTATCTATAATAACCTCATCTTAGTGGAGGTCGTCAAGTGGATGGCCTTTCGAACAACGTCGCACCCGCATCCATACACCATTGGATGGCTCTGCCAAGGAAGCGATATTCACATCAGCCAACAATGCCACTTGTCCTATGGAATCAATCCCTTCAAATATGAGGTATTGTGTGATGTCTCTCCCTTTGAATTTTCTAAATTTATTTTGGGCCAACCTTATTTATGGAAACACCATACTATATATGAGTCTAGGCCTCACAGTGTTATTATTACCTTGAACAGGAAATTGTTTAGGATACCTGAGGTAGTCCCACCCACTGCCATTTCCTTGATATATGCCAAGCAATGTAGGAAGTTCATCTCTCAGACCAGGAAGTTTTTCTTCTTCGTGATTCACTCTCAAAGTGAGTGAAAGGTTGCAGCCACATCCATGGCCTCTAAGACTGATCTTTCCACGTAGCAGAAGCAAGTGGATAACGTCATGGAAGAATGAAAAGTAATCTTCTACTCACCCATTGGGGTACCTCTCCACTGTCAGGTAAAGAATTAAATTGATCTGACCCTAGTGCACCAATACCCAATGGGCCAGTCTATCACCGATCTCTATTAGAAAATGAGGATATCAAGAATCAGATCCAAGAACTGCTCCAAAAGGGTAATATCTGACCCATCTCATCACCATGTGGAATCCCAATCATTCTTTTGCAGAAGAACGACATGACTTGGCTACTATGCATCAATTCTCGGGCCCTAAATAAAATCACAGTCAACAACTAGTACTCGATTCCCCGAATCGATGATCTCCTTGACCAGCTCAATGGGGAAAAATACTTCAGTAAGATTGTTCTGAAGTCTGGATACCATCAGTTCCCAATAGATAAAACAAATGTATGGAAAACTACCTTCAAGTCCAAAGAAGGTATTTTCAAATGGTTGGCCATGCCCTTTGGTTTGATGAATTCCCCAACAACTTTCATGAGGATAATGGATGATATATTGTGGCCTTTCACCAATTCTTTTTTGGTGGTGTATCTAGATGACATCCTCATCTACAACAAGACTTCGATGGAACACTTGCAACATATTCAGTAGGTTCTGTACACTCTGCGACAACACAAGATATACGTAAATTTGGAAAAATGCTCCTTCGGCATGGATAGGGTCCAATACCTGGGATACATTGTTGATGACCATGGGATTCATGTTGATCCCACCAAGATCCAGGTCATTTGTGACTGGCTATCCCCAACCACACTCACTGAGCTTCAGATCTTTTTAGGCCTTGCCAATTTCTATCGTAGGTTCATGTTGGGATTCTCCCATATTTCATGGGCCCTTGGCCAAGTAACAACCCGTGTTGGTAAGGAAAATATCATGTGGGGCCTATCAAAACATAATGTGTTCGATGATTTGAAGAAATGTTGGTGCTTAGCCCCAATGCTTTCATTACCCGACCTGCAACAACCCTTTGAGATCGATACAGATACTTCATACTATGTTGTTGGAGCAGTTCTCACTCAACATGGACACCCTGTGGCCTATCATAGTGAGACACTATCAGATGTTTTCCATCAGTACCATAATTATGAAAAATAAATGTACTCCATTGTGAAAGCATGTCGCCAATGGAGGATTTACATTCTCGGGAAGGAGACAATCACCCACACTGATCATAATTTGTTGCAATTCATGCAGACATAGGGAAAATCACAAAACGACCACCATTAGAAGTGGTTCACATACTTGCAGCAGTTCCATATCAACATCAATTATAAGACATGAAGAACCAATCAGGTCCTTGATTGCCTCAGTCTCCCTCCAGTTGCAACACTCACCACGGTGCTAAACTCCTATGGCCATGAGACCTCTGGGTGGCCCCAACTCTATGAGAGAGATCTTGACTTTTCTGCCACCTACCAGATGTTGGGAGAAAAAACATTTGTCAATAATTTCCATTTCCAAGATGGGATGTTATGCCATTTGGTCCATATCTACGTTCCATCAAGTGAGGGAGCGAAGCATATTTTGGAAGCACATTATATTCTAGTGGCATGACACTTCAGCATCGAAAAGGAAGTTGTAGTACTATAGTGAAATTTCTATTGGCCGAAACTTTGGCATGATGTCAGCAAGTATATCATGTTCCGCACTTCCTGCGCCATTGCTAAACTGGCCATTAAGAAAAAAGACATGTACAACCCTCTTCTTACCCCTAAAAGGCCCTGGGAACCATCTCGATTGACTACATGTCAATCATTCCTTCCACCAAGAGGGGAAATGATTATGTTTGTGGTGGTTGATTTTTTTTATAAAATGGTGATTATGGTCGCCTGTAAGAAGAGCATCACATCAAAGGACACTTCCAAGCTCTTCTTCGAACAAGTATGCGTTAATTTTGGGATACACAAAACATCATCTCATATTGGGATGGTTGGTTCCTCAGCACATTCTGGTCAAGCCTTTGGTCACTACTAGACACCAAGCTCACCAAATCCACTTCCTTCCACTCCCATATGGATGGTCAAACCAAGTTCGTCAACAAAATGATCATGCATATCTTGTGCATGTACAATTCCAAGAATCCCCACACATAGGATAAGATTCTTAACTATGTTCATCACAACTACAACAGAGCACTACATAGCTCAACCAACCACAACCCCTCTCAATTGGGGTTGGGATTTCAATAATTGCATCCCATGGATTTTTCACTACCCCTTGTGGCCACCTAGGAAGACTCGTCCCATGCTCAAACTAAAGCTGAAAAATCTATCAGGTTCATTGAGCGGATCCAACACATCCTCCAATAGGTTCAATATATTTTATAGAAGTGCAATAACAAGTACAAGCAATTCCATGATCAACACTGGGCGCCACACAAGTTTCAGGTGGGAGATAAAGTTTTGTTACACTTGTAGAAGGAACACCTTATGGGGGCCCATCGGAAGCTTCGTCCACTCCACTATGGACCATACACCATAACCAAGGTTATGGGTGATAATTCTTTTGAGTTCAACATTCCCCCCTTCCTTGGCTTACATCCAATATTTAATGTGGACCTCCTTCAGCCATATTTTCCACCATTATTGGCCACCTTAGAGATAGAAGAATAGTTGACACCAACAAAGCTCAACCCTGACTACATGGAACATGAATCCACTAATCATATTGTGGACACACAAGTCAAGGGCACTCGCCAGTAGAGGATCCATCTTTATCAGGGCCAAATTCAGCATAAATTTCCTCATACGATGGGGGAAATCACCGAAATGGAGACCATTGCTTCCTAATAGGGGAGGATTGATCTAGGTGGATATCAGTGGCCACCCACCTATTCTAATTGGCTCATCTGGGAAATTTCTCAGTTTGGTAGTTTTTTCCTAGCTTTCGGGTCCTCAACTTCTAGGGTCATTTTTAGGCCCTAAACAACATTTTTAAAGATCGTGTAACACACCCAATCCCTAATTTCCCTTTCTAGGGATGGGGCATAAAAAAATTTCTTAATTTAATCGGCTCAAACCAACTCTCAGAGGTCTCCATCCTCTTATACTCATCTGTAGCTTTCTAACGACTGCTACCAGACTCAAAACATAGCTCTGAATTGCAAGTTAGGGTCTCCCAAATTTCTTCGGGCATTATCAGACATGGGCCACTTGTCTCCAACTCATTTGTACTGTCCCCAATTTCCTACATCCATGGGGAAGGTTAATCCACCGTCTAATCCAATGGTAGGACATGGTCTTCATTTAACACTTGAGCTAGAGGGAAATTATGTGTTTGGTGCTTTAGCATTGAATGTCCCTTCTCCTTTCTACATGCCTATCCTCTGCGGTCCTGAATTCCTGAACTCTCGAAGGAGCCCAAAATCTCACCACATGGCCCCATCCTTTGGGCCTTTCAGATTATCCTCGATACTACACCCCAAAACCCCAGAGTCCCGAAGTCTCAGACTCCCAAAGGGTCCACCCTTGCACATGGTGATGTACTAGACATAGAGGTAAGGACAGGTGGGTCTCGAGAACTCCACACACTAAATGGACCAAGTAAATAGTTTCCATGGGTGACACGTGGCAAGGAAGGGATGAAAAGTGTCCCTTAGAGTGGGAGACATGTGTCACATTTTAATGGGCACATAGGGTCTATGAAACGTACGAATCCAGGTGACACATGACACGTCAGATGTGGGTCCACATCACCCTAGGTGATGTTAGCGTGCCACGTCATCCTGGAATAATATCCTTCCAATCCCTTCGATCTCACGGTCAAGGTGTGTCCACGTAATCGATGGATCTATGGCCTCCATTACTTCGTAACTGAGAAGTTTGTGGAATTCATGGTGTGGTTCCATCCTTGCTCCCAGAGTGGTCAGTGTTGAGCTGACAATGGTCTAGATCTAACGGTCAAGGGAGATCCCAAAGGGTCCCTAGATCTACATCCCTTGTCACTTTGTAGCTCCAGAACTTGGAGGTTTCGGTGTCATGGCTTCTCTGCTCTCCTAAAGCAGGACTCCACCGAAGTACCGTACGCGGGACCCTCTACTAGTTGATAGGACGAGAAAAAGGAATTATCAACGAACTCCCCAGATCCACAGCTCTCCTCACTTCGTAACTCCATCATTCGGGGAGTTTGGTGCTATAACATTTTTGTTCCCTTGAAGTAGTACTTCGTTGGACTTATCTCAGCATAGATCCAATGGCCCTGCGGACTCTCGAATACCCTCGAATATGTGTCTCACATTACCTTGTGATTGATGAATGGATCAAATTTTAACGGTGGGGCAAGTCTATCTGCCATGGTTAGGGAGGCCTCCAGGGATCGATCAATCTTATGGGTAACCGTAACAATCAATTGTCTTTGGTCGGTTTATAAATGGTAAGGTTGAAACACTCCAAAGCTTCTAAATCCTAGAGTTTTGAAGATAGAAAGACTTATCTCCTTTCGGGCCTAGCGCAAGGTTCTCAAACCTTAATCACATGGGTCCTTTGAAAAATCTCATGGGCTATGCACTAATATCTTAACCATGAATTGGTTAAGGATACTGGCATGAGCCCTTTTTCACATGAGTGAAAGGTTCTAAAGGAGGTGCCCTCCTTAGGGTTTGAACTTAGTATTTCAGCGAAGGTAAATTCTAGAGGTCGACAATAATTAAGCATCCCAGTAAATCCTTCCCCGACAATATTGCAGACTTACAACCCATAACTCTTCTAACTGCTAAGATGAGGCAAGAAGAAGACCATTCGAAAGCATGGGTTCATAGAGAGACAATACATATTTCAACCTTAATCATTCAATACATAACTCAGTCATAGAAATAAATATATTCAATCATCATTTGCATTTCAATACACATAGTATGAAAATAATTATCAGAAAACCAAAATTCATGAAGCAACTACCAAAAGGGGTGCATGTTTCCACCCATCCATAAGCATGGACACTCCTGAATAGATTTACCACTGGCCACCCTCGAGCTAGTCCATGATGCTCTGATAGAGACTATTTCTTCTTACTCAGTGATAGTGTTGGGCTTGTATTTTGACTGTTTTATTGCGATGGTTGAGTCCTTTTTGCACCAATATTATATATGCTATGCTTCATATTATCTATTTTGAAAGAGTTTCAAAGGTTTATATATCAATTTATCATGGATTCACATAAAGTATGTATAATTGGTGTTTTTGTAATGATGTTGAGATCAATTCAGTTTAGTTTAATGTTTATAAATATATAACGTTCTGGTTTTCTTGTAACAGGTCGGAATTGTGATCCAATCCTCCATCTGAACCTTCATCCGACAATATTACAGGAAGCTAAATTAAATCTAAATTTTTGGGAGAATGAAGTGGAATCTGAAAAATCCGGCACATCAGTTTTGTGCGTAATATTCCCAATTAGGTCCCACGTGGGCCGTTTCTTGAAATTTTGGAAGGATTGAGAGTAGTTAATGGTTTTCAATTCAGCATCCAGTACTCCATCCGGCACTGCATCCAACGCTCCATCCTCCACTAAAACCGTGGGTGAGTTGGCGGTTATCATATCAGTGGCCAACGATGGGAAAATCAGAGACATGGGTTTTTCTTGTGCTCATGGCCTCCAGCTACAATGCTTCTGACAGCTTGGATTGGGTTGTTATGTTGGGTGTTTATTGGCTCGCTTAGTTTCTAGAAGCCACCGACGGTTAAGACACATTAAATGTGATTTATTGTTTTTAGAGGAGGTTGACCCTTCCAGTGGTTGACCTCTCATCTTGTAACCTCTATAAATACCATAGAAGTGGTCAGACAGATAGCTAAGGATTTTTAAGTTCAGAAGCTAGCATTGTTTTTGTTGTTTCAAAGACATTTTCATAAACTTCTGTAAAACTGTGTTTTTTTTAATTTAAATGTTGAAATAATGTTGCTTGAGCTCGTGATTCATTGTTGAGGAGTAGCCATGACCTGTTGGGGGGGGCACCAATGGTCTGGGTGAATATTCAGTCAATTAAATTGTGAATTCACGTAGTGTAGTTGTCATTTCTTTTATTTCTTGTACATGAGTTTTTATTATCTTTATT
Organism: Picea engelmannii; assembly: GCA_009831015.1. Lineage (NCBI taxonomy): Eukaryota > Viridiplantae > Streptophyta > Pinopsida > Pinales > Pinaceae > Picea > Picea engelmannii. The sequence continues at coordinate 3,706 of WSFP011480878.1, read as the reverse complement.
TATTGTATAATTACTATTCATAGTTTAATTGCTTAAGTTCAGTTTTGCAGGGTACTTATGAAATCTAGTGTTAATATGCAATGACTTTTTAATTTATAGGAAATAGCTTGCAAGCTTAGATACTAACCCCTTTTGTGTAATTAGATGATAGTTAGAATTTCTATATGCTGAAATAGAATTTAAAACAGAGTTAAAATAGAGTATTTAGTTAATGGTTTCCTTGGCAAGGTTTCGATGGATGATTAGTTGTGAGTTTTGAATTTAGTTTTGAATTCGCTTATCTAGTTTTCTCAGTTAGTTCTTAGTTTTCTTATCTTGTTATATGATCAAATAGAAATAGGATTTGATTTATGTTTTATGAGTATTTCCTTTTGCAATTTAATTTGTTAAAATAGGATTAGTTTAATTTACTTTATGCAATTTCCATTCTAGATCTAGGTTTCAATTTTAATTTGAAGTTTGATTATTAAGTTTAGTTTTTAGTTATGAATCTGTAGTAGTATGAATTTTCTTACATTAGCATAGAATGCAATTGAATTAAATAGAATAGTGTTTTCATATTGTTGATGATTAGTGCATAAATTGAAGAATCGCATGGATTTGCAGGGTAGTTGATGTTTCTTCTATAATGGCCAAGTTCTCATTAGATTGTCTAATCCATACCTTTCAATTTGATATAGAAGTCAATATTGAGTTTATCCCTCATGAGTTATCGTTAATTTTTAAATGCCATCGTGATATCATAAGATACCGAAGACATAACCATCAACACTGTATTTGAAGTTTTCTTGCTTTTGTAGATTAGAGAATAGTTTTCTTGCTTTGGTAGATTAAAGAATAGTTTCTTATTGTATATTAAAGAGTATTTGTTGATTAATTTTATTGTCATGATGCTTTGAATTTAGTAGATTAAGATTTCCTTTCATAAATTAGAAGTAATTATGAAGTTTAACTTAAGAATAGAGTTCACTTGCTTATTAGTTTGATTAGTTTCTTATTGAGTAATTTTGATTAGTTTACTTGTTGTAGAAGTTACCATAGTTTAGTTAGTTGATTGCTTGCTTGTTTACTTACTTTGATAGGGTAGTGTTAAGAACCAAAGACTGAATACAAAATCACCACAATAGATATAGAAGAACAATATGCAAAAATCCTCTTATTACTATCAAACCCTTAGGGTAAGGCAACACCGTACAATGGATCCTATTATGGAAGAGATCATCTCATGTTCACTTGCCTCTTCGAGGGGACATCCTCCTATTGAGCTACCTCTCCAAATACAATAATTCTCTTCATATCCCATTACATTGCTTGAACCCCTTTATATAGTGCTACCATCACCTAAGAACATTCTAGAGGAGAAATCTTCTAGAAGTAGAACCTTCTAAGAATTCCTCTTACATTTATTATATTTAACTACTCATTTATTATATCTAACTACCATAGTGGGCCTTATTTAATAATATAGTGGACCTATTCCACCTTACATTGAATGACCTCCATTGTTATCACTATGGGCTCTCTGGGCCCCCCCACTACCTCTCTAGCTTTACATTCCATCCCCCTTATGAAAGCGTTGTCCTCAACACTTGATGTACAACCATATACCAGGGTCCCATGGATAAGTGTGGACCATAGTGCTGAAGTAGACTAGAGAACCAGGGTCCCATTGAGAAATGGTAGCCACCATGCTGAAGTAGTCCAACCGACATTATAAACTAGGGTCCCATGTCCAATTACTCATGTGAACCCCACATGGAAGATATTGGCACGCAATAACCAACTGAAAATGATGCTCCCAATACTGACACCTATCATGTGGATCCAAATAAGAAGATCCATCCACATAGTGGAAAAGGGTCATAGCATAATCTGGAAGGAATAATACCACTGTAGAATATGCAGGATGGACACTGGTAATAATCATTGGCTCTCGATTTTTCACATTGATACTCTCTAGAGAAGGTGGATTAGAGTCATCAAATAAAATATGAAAGTGGTTGTCATCCCAGAAATGAAAACTATCCATATACCAATCATCACAATTGACCTCAAAATCATACCAAGAATATATTTATTCATTATATTCATCCATGATGTCCTCCATAATAAATCTCTCCTGCATGTTATCCAATGAATCTTGAATACTACGAAAACTACCATTGAGGCCATCTACAAGGTCATGCAATCTAGCATCCAATGTGTCATACAATTGGGATTTGAATGCTTCAGTAATTTGTAGAATTTATTTGAGGTTTTGAGAGGAAATATCCATTTGAGCACCCTATGAACTCTTCGGTCCCACAACCGTCATGAAAAGACCCAAAAAATAGAACAATAAGTTACGACGGAAAATCGCGACTTTTTCTGGAAAAATCGTTGAATTTAAAATGTTCATAACTTCACTTCCCGAAATCCATTTCGGCTGATGTGTTTTTTGAAATTGGGTGAAATTGTGAGAGGAAATTAGATATGTAATATTTTTGGGCAAATTCGACTTCCAACTGCTACAGAAATAAAAAAAATTGTGACGTTGTCCGTAGAAAAAACCCTGAAAAATTGCAAATTTTAAAACTTCAATATCTTAACTTCTCGTACTCCATTTCGGATGATTTTTTTTTTCAAATTGGGTGTTTTTATGAGAGGAAATCATATATACAATGTGTTTCTGTAAAGTTTTCACAGAAATATACCAAAAATTTATGTAATGTCACGGCCCTCTTTTTTCTTCTCCGAAAAAAAAATATCTGCAAAAATAAAAAATATTTGCCCACAATGTCTGTCAAGGAAAGTGCTCTGATACCACTTGTTAAGAACAAAATACTGAACACAAAAGAACCACAATATATATACAAGGAAAATATGAAAAATCTTCTTTATTACTATCAAACCCTTAAGGTAGGGAAACACCATACAATGGAGCCTATTATGGAAGATATCCTCTCATGTTCACTTGCCTCTTTGAGGGGGATTCCTCCTATTGAGATATATCTCACAATACAATAATTCTCTTCATGTCTCATTACATTTCTTGAACCCCTTTATATAGTGCTACCATCACCTAAGAACATTCTAGAGGAGGAATCTTCTAGAAGTAGAACCTTCTAAGAAGTCCTCTTACATTTATTATATCTAACTACCCACTTATTATATCTAACTATCCATTTATTATATCTAACTACCATAGTGGGCCTTATTTAATAATATAGAGGACCTAGTCCACCTTACATTGAATGACACCCATTATTATCACTATGAGCCCTCTAGGCCCCCCACTACCTCTCTAGCTACCTTACATTCCATCCGCCTTATGAAATTGTTGTCATCAACGCTTGATGTACAACCATATACTAGGGTCCCATGGATAAGTGTGGATCATAGTGTTGAAGTAGACTAGAGAACCAGGGTCCCATGGATAAGTGTGGACCATAGTGTTGAAGTAGACTAGAGAACCAGGGTCCCATTGAGAAATGGAAGCCACCATACTGAAGTTATCCAACCGCCATTGTAAACCAGGGTCCCATGTCTAATTTTTCATGTGAACCCCACATGGAAGATATCAACACCCAATAACCAACTGAAAATGATGCTCCCAATACGGACACCTATCATGTGGATCCAAATAAGAATATCCATCCACATAGTGAGAGATGATCAAAGATGAATATGGAAGGAACAATGTCTTCCCACAATGTCTGCCAAGGAA
>WSFP011480873.1:0-16202 GCA_009831015.1 Picea engelmannii | reverse complement strand
TCCTCTTGTGATATAGAAATCATAGTCATGGCTTCCAGGATAGCCTCATCTGAAGGAAATTCAAACCCTAAGAAATCACGCAAACGAGGGTTGATAGTCCCAAAGGGTGAAGCAAACTGACCATACTCCATATGACGATGGAGATTCTGGCTAGGACTGGCAAAGTCTATCAGTGAAGAATCACGATCATGAGGGCTTGAGGATCTACTAACAATGAGATCAAACTTAGAAGGATACTCAAGCCCACTTGGACCAAGAGGGGGAAGCAAGGGCTCCCATGCCCCCATTGGATACACCAATGGATCAATTGTTGATTCCAAGTCTCGAGAAGGAAAACATGATTGCATAGGTTCCTGCTCATAAGAAATTGAACACCGAGGATAAGATGCCACATAATTAACCTATGGCGGGGTAGAGTCTACACGAAGGCTAGGAACATATAAAGGGGTAGTCTGAAATAATTCCGAATTAGGATGGTGATTATCATATGCCAATTGTTCGATAGTGACAATGCTTCCATTGTGAGGGAAATGAATCACCTAGAAGAGCATAGATAACACATCGTTCATAGCATATACATAATCATGCCTAAGAAGCATATTAAAATCTAATGGGTCTTGCACCACTATAACATCAACAAGGATAGTCTTCCCACCTAACGATATAGGTAACTGAGGAAGAACCCCCAAATATTCACTAGGACATCTGTCAAAATCCAAAAGTTCATGAGAAGAAGACAAAATCTTGGGAGATCCCAAGACTTTCCAAACTGAGGAGGATAAAATACTTGCAGAGGCTCCTTCATCCACAATTCATTGATAATTTTTTGTTGAATTAACTTCAACCCTTATTTGAAAGGGTGTGGAGGAAGGAAGATGAGGCTCAACAAGGTCATTCCAATCAAAGGAAACCATCCTAGGGATTAGAGGGGGTGTGCTCAAAAAGAGTGGAATGTCCCCTTGTTATGAAAGTATTGAACCAAAAATGATAAAAACATAATCGGTAGACACGTCACTCCCAAAAATAAGAGTGGGATCATCCGATGACTGCATCGACATGACCACTTTCGCAACCAATGGATGAATAGGCTGTGGAACTACATGGTCTAAAGGCACCTCATCCCCCAAAAGAGGAGTGGGATCAGCCGATGACTGCATTGGCATGGCCACTTTCACAACCAATGGTTGAATAGGCTGCGAGACTACATGGTCTAAATGCACCTCATCCCCCAAAAGAGGAGTGGGATCAGTCGATGACTACATCGACATGACCTCTTTCTCAACCAATGGCTAAATAGGCTGAGAGACTACAAGGTATAAAGGCACCTCACCCCCCAAAATATGAGTGGGATCAGTCGATGACTGCATCAGCATGACCACTTTCACAACCCATGGTTGAATAAGCTACAAGACTACATGGTCTAAAGGCACCTCACCCCCCAAAAGAGGAGTGGGATCAGCCGATGACTGCATCAACATGATCACTTTCTCAACCAATGGTTGAATAGGATGAGAGACTACAAGGTCTAAAGGCACCTTACCCCCCAAATGAGGAGTGGGATCAACCGATGACTGCATTAACATGACCAATTTTTCAACCAATGGTTGAATAGGCTGCGAGGAAACATCAAAAGACTCAGAATCAAGAGATCTTGCAAATAGGGACCACAATCTTTGTACCTCTAGAATGTCAGGGCACAAATGAGTAAGGTGATCTCCCTTGCAAAGATTACAAGGGAACTTAGGCTTATGTCCTATCCGTCTAGGTTTCTCAATAGAATTAATTCCCCCAGCATGACTAGCAGTGGTTGGTTGCACATCTCCAACATGACTTGCATAGGTTAGTGATGGGTTGATAACATGACTTGCAGAGGCTATAGACCTATTACCAGTATGACTAGCAGTGACTGGACTTTTTCCCCCAGCATGACTGTTGCAACCCTAATTTTCACCAAACATTGCGAGTATGACTAGCAGTGATTGGACTTTTTCCCCCAGCATGACTGTTGCAACCCTAATTTTCACCAGACATGCTTACCTAGCATCAGGCCATCTTAGATTCCTTCTTTTCCAAAACACTACTGAATAACTCTTCTTAAAAACCCCTTTTATAAAGGCCCATTCTCTCTGCTTCATTATTGCACACGTGTACACGCTAGCTGACCCAAGACAGCCCACGTGTACCTACAAAAGCACGAAAAAAGGAAAGTTGATGATGGAACACACAAATTTGGGTAAGTTAACTAAACCTTTCGACCATGCATGGCCGGTCACTCGACCAAATACCTAGCTTCTTCTAGCCTATAAAATAAGGGTTAGGGGTCCCATTTGAAAGGGGGAGAATCATAGTAAAGAAACTATACCTGATTGATCATTCTCTTTGTCCCAACCTTTAGCCATCCTTGTGCAAAGAGAAGTATAGAGAAAAGCAGTTGGAGGACAGTGGAAGAAGAGCCCAAGACCAGGATCGGGGAGTAGTAGCTGACTTTATCATTGTAAGGTATCATTGTGAAGTTAATAAAAGAATTGCTTTTCCCATCCCACCATATGAGATTGTCATTATTGGAATATTGATGGTATGATTGATTAAATATCTAACCCGTTAGTTCATAGATCAAATGCATGTGGAGTGCCTTGTTTGTCTTTAGTGAATGCAGGTTAGCATTGGGAGGAGAGTTGCAGTCAAAGAACGACCAAGCATGAAAAGGGATCGAGATCAGACACGAAGAATAAGGTACGTCAACTTAATCTCTTGAGCCTTGTATTTACATATGAGTAATGGGGGTCTAGGCATGGGATGTTGGTAAAAAGTAAGAATCTTTAGGTCATTTCTGCATGCATGATAAAACCCTTAGTGCTAGTCTGTAGGAGGGATTTCCCACCCACAACAGAATTGGTGACCATACTGGGGATCTCTAGTGATTCTAGGAATATTTTTCTTGGGTATTTTTAAAAACTGGTTTCATTCCTTGTTTTTAAAGTTTCTGCAAAAGTTTGAGATAACAAATATTTTGGTCTTCCATACTAGTTATCTCTGTTTCTTTGCTTGACTGCATTTATTTTTTATTTTTTTCCGAGACCCACAGAGGTATATGCAGCCTATATAAGGGCTGCATGCATGTACCTGCACCCTACCTTATCACAGCTCGCGTGTACACGCTAGCTGAGAAAGTGTCAGTTGCATGTATGATTCTAGAAAATTTCTTTCAAAGAGGTAGTCATCCTCTCCCCTGTTAGAAATAGTCCTTCTCAGGGGTTTTCTAGAACTCTTTCTAGTCTTTGTTGTTTGCAGTCTATAGATTAGGTTTCACCTCAGATTGCTTTGTTCTATGAAGTTTCCCTTGAATTGTTTTCTTTTTTCTATTAAAGTAAGTGTCTAAGTCTTCAAGAGATCCTAGTTCTCAGTACCAATAGTCTCTGCCTGTGATGGATTTCTTGGCCTTTAATTTGTCTCAGATTTTCAAAGATACACACGACCTGTATAAGGCTAGCACGCATGTACATGTGCTCTAACTTTACACATCTCACGTGCACACGCTTGTTGTTGAACTCTCAGTAGTGTGCTTATGGAGAATTTTTTTATTGAAGGTGAGGCAGTCATCCTTTCCTTTGACAAGAGTTATACCTCTTAGGTTTTTGGGTCTCTGTCATAGTAGTCAGTAACTTAGGTTTGATCACAACAATAGCTTTCTTTTTCATTAAGAAGTTTTCCTCAAAAAATTCTTTTTATAGGGTTTTTAGACAAGTGTCAGAGTCCAATTTTAATTTGCTTGTGTGTTATTTTTAAAGTGACTCTTTATGATCTGCGCTTAGGCTAGAAGTTTTCTTGGTTTTTACTTGCTGATATTTTTCCTTTTTTCTTTGTGAGCATTCAAATAAAAAAAATATTTTATTTCTTTGTTTGGTTAAATAATGTTGTTTTGCATTAGTAACTAGGGAAAAGTATTTGCTTTCATAAGTTCTTGACAGTTTACTTAGATCATAAGTAGCTCGTAGTCGAGTGAAATCCTGCTTTGAGTTTGTTGTTCATAGATCTTAAAAAAAAATTAGTTTGAAAAGTTGTTTAAGATTTGAGTCAAGAGGAGTTATTTTGTTTCCATCTTTCTGTTTATTTTGCTTTCATATTTCAAACATCACTAGTTTCACTTTCATAACCTTTGACTTAAGAAAAGCCATAAAAATTAACGCTAAAACCAAAATTCATTAGACTTTTTATGTTTGTAGGGTCAACCAACTAGTTTAGGGTTAGGGCCTTGAATTAGGTTGGAGAAGAAACTCTTCAAGGCCATTAAATCAAACATTGGAGTCTAAGTTAGGGAGTGTCAAAGTCTAGTATCTTGAAATTTATCCAGGACCCCCCTCTAACATAGGGGCTAAACACAAGGTTGCGTGTGGAAAGGTAGTGGAGATAACCCCCCCAAAGTTGGACCAATTGTAGTGGAGAACACATATAGAGGGCTTGTCTTGGGATTCCATCGATTACATTTTCCATGGAGCTTCATGGGTCTCAAATCCGTTCGAGGTCCTCAGTTGTCTTCCAGACCACTTGCCTTCGATACCCTCGACAGGTTTTGGGCTCAATACCCTGCTCATTGTGGTCTACCCTACTTTCAACTGTACCTACCTGGTGATTGTTCACACACTGGAAACCTAGTTGCCTATCTTTTTAGAGACATACACAGGTGACTACAGGGGTATACCATGGTACCTAGGACAAACATCGGGCCATGCTTTACAGAGTATACCCGAAGGGTGATTCTGTGTTTGAGTTGCACTTGCACCGGTAAGTTGCTCTAGTGTTGGTTGTTGTAACTGTTCTTCCAACTAGTTTAATGTTTGTTTGTTTTATCTTGGAGGGACCTTTTTAGTGTGTGTTGTTTTTTGAACAAAAAGAAATCCCTAGTGTGTCTTTGATCTTCTCACACAGTGGAGGATCACAAGCTCCATCGATCATGAAGGCTTTAGGGCCTATCACCGATTACACTGGAGCCACCTCTGCCATCACTAAGGCAAAAGCTAGACCAACAAGGGTCTTTTGAAGCGACCAGGTCACAAGAAATTATACCCGACCAACATCCTGAGGAAACGACCATTTTAGACTTTGGAGTGAAAGCTCTTGGTCCATCTAAAACTCCAACCACTGATCTTTTGGCACGCATCATCGTACTGATTCACCCTTACTAGTTCCAGACAATGTTGCATGCAACAATGGAAACAAATGTTATCACTTCTTCTGGGAATTCTTCAATTCCCACTATAGTTGTCACCACAAGGGATTTTCCACCTCCTAACCCACTGTCACCAGTCTGATCTAGCATGGTCTCGACTGCCTCTACCTCAAACAGTGGTCCAATCCCGTCTATGGCAATGGCCATAGCCCCTTTCACACCGAGTGTGACAGGCCCTCCGTTCTCATACAGGATGCCTAGCTCAGGTACAAGTCTTGTAATTTCCTACTCCACTTCACAGACTTTAGGTCTAGGGGAAGGGAACTCTAATGCTCCTCTGCATGGAACCCCAAAAAAGGTATTATGCATATGCCCATGGGGTTGGCATGGGGCAACCCTTCTCAAAGTCCTCTGAATGTAATGGATGCCTAACCATCTACATCCTATTTTGGGAATTAGCCGATGATATCTCCTCACATGCAAAATCCATAAAATGGTCATGGCCATGGTTTTTACCAGAACCCAGGCCAGCAGCCGAACTTTTCCTGGCAACCTAGTGTCAGTCAAACTCCAGGTCCCTTTTTCCATGGTTATCACCACCATCCCAAACTACCTTTCTTGGAAACCTTTCATTTTACAGACTTGAAAAGGTTGTTGAATGACCCTATCTGTCATGATCCATTTTGGCCCCCTATGCCGATGAAGTTTTCTTCGGACATACCAAAGTTCAAAGCCAAGCCTAACGAAGATCCAGGAGATCATGTGACCACCTTCCATCTGTGGTGCTCATCTAAATCGTTGAAAGATGAATCTGTATAGTTGTGATTGTTTCAATGTACTCTCATTGGGAGTGTCACGAAATGGTACATTGAGCTCGACTGCTCAAGATACTCTTCCTTCGGTGAATTGGCAATGGCTTTCCTAAACCATTTCCAATTACCTGTGAGATATGAAGCTGGCACAAAATTGCTAGCCAATTTCGCATAGACAAAAGAGGACCATATCTCTGATCACATCCGAGAATGGAGACACCAGAAGAGTTTAATTAAGGTGCCAGTCCCACCAACATTCCTGCTCGAGTGGTTTCTTAAGTCTTTGGTCCCACAATTATCCAAAGACGTTGCGACATTGGGAGTGTTTTCCGAAGAAGATTCCATCATGAGAGCTCAACATCTTGAGATAATATACTCTCAGTCCAGTTTATTATACGAGATCTTGCTAGATGCACCACGCTCAATACTTGATAAAACCAGACAGAGAGCTAGACCACATGCCGATGGTATTGTTGGTTCAACACAAACAAAGCCTGTTGAGCAATTGATGAAGCAATTGTAACAATTGTCTATACAACACACAACGGCCAATGAAACTACTATTTTGGCTGCTCCCCCTACCCAAACGTCGGAAGTACACACAGTGTAATCGAAAAATCCAAAGGCCACCCAACAGCCTGAAGGAAAGAAAAAACAATGAAAGAAGGGTAAGGGGGATAAGAAACCCACTAATAATACTGGTAGGGGAAACACTGAGAAATGAAAGGTGAGGTATCCGTGAAAACTGTGCCCAGAATGCCACTTGACCCACCAATTTCCTCGACTTGCAGAGGCCCAAAATTTTGTGACACAAAAAAATCCTACCGTGTTAACCAATCCATTTCAACATGGGCAAAACCTAACCAAGCCTCTACAAGTGCGGAAGGGGGTAGTGTAGGACCCTCTCCATCTTTGAACAATCCTTCATCTGCCAATGTGGAGATGATGAAGGGTGATGATTTTATATCGGCTAGAGTGAATGACTATAGTAAACCAAGCACTTCTGAGAAGGGCAAAGAATCCGAACTCCCATATCTTCCTCTCTAGATCGAGAAGACTTTGGGAAAAACACTAACACACATCCCAAAAGGCACATTCAAGAAAGCTTCTCACAACCCAAATGTGAGGGCCACCCAGAACTATTCTATGGTGGAGGATTTGTCTCAAACCCCTTGTGCGATGTCTTCTTTGGAGGTCCTCCAAAGATGCCCTTCCCAGAGGAAAGCTTTGTTAACCTCTTTAGGATCTACCGAGACTTGTAATCTAGGTACAACCATGCTGGATACAACCAACTTAAAACCTTGTTTGCCTTACCATGTAGCATTTCAGATAGTAGTGGCTCACCCCATGAAAAATTTTACTTGGAATATTTTCCGCACGGTGGTTGATGAGGGTGCCTTGACATGCGTTATGTCATTGTCATGTTGGAAGGCCATTGGCCAACCTGTTTTGTCTCCATCACCTACTCTTCTCACTACTTTCAACGGTCGTTCATTCCGACCACATGGTATCATTCCCTCTTTCCCCATGTAGTTAGGAGGGAAGACCATGTGTGTCGAGGTAGAAGTAGTTGACACATCCCTCGACTACAATCTCTTGTTAGGAAGGAGTTGGAATTACGCCATGTAAGCAATGGTTGCTACAATTTTCTAGGGTTTTTTGTTTCCACATGAGGACCGGATTGTGACCATTGATCAATCGTCTTTCTCCATACCTGATCCTTTATTGGGGGCATTCGCGGTCCCGATGATTGATAATCCCCAACCAAGTGTAGTCAATGTAGGGGTTGGCTTGTGCCTATCTTTGATGGGTACCTTCGATTACCTTCCCCCTCAAGTTGATGTCAAGTTCATATCCGACCACCATAAGGTTGATATTTTCCAAGTTCCATCATTTTTCATGACTTACTTCAACGATCCTTGGATACTTCCTTCCCCATCGACCACAATGGAAGGGACAAGGCACCCTAGCATGTCCATGCCCTTGTCCATAGTTGAAGTAATGTACTCTTTAGTCCAGCAATATTTGGCCGACACCGATCCAACTCCTACACAAGATTTAGATCCGATTCTAGAGCCTATTTTGGATCAAGGCTCTCTCACTAACACCAATTCTTTAGACTTAGTCTTGCCCTCCAACGAAGCAATAATTGAAGCAATGACTAGTCCAGACAAACCCTAGGATGATCTCCATCACAGATCATACTTCCTCCCAGAGTTAAGAAGAATCAAAGCTAGAGAATTCACCTTGACTATGACTGGAGATAGGTCTTGTCCTATTAATCCCTTAGCTACACATGAGGTTTATGCCGAGGGTAATATGGAAACTATTTCTTAAACCATACCGATTAATATCTCCATAACCTCTGGCGTCGTGGAGAATGTTTTCGTTGGAGCTGATTGTTCCCCCAGACAGATTCAAATCTACATAGATCTATTTAAATAACTCTGTGACGTTTTTGCCTGGAATTATGAGGAAATTCCAGGGATCGATCCAAAAATAGTTGAACATGAAATCACAACTTATCTGGATGCCAAGCCTGTTCGGTAGAAGCTTCATCCAGTTAATCCCAGGAAAGAAGCAACCATTAAGATTGAAGTTGAGAAACTACTACAAGCCGATTTTATCTATCCTATCCATTTGACCCAATGGGTGTCAAATCTTGTGCTGGTCAATAAGAAATAGGGCGTGATTCGTGTATGTATGGACTTCTGTGATTTGAACAAGGCCTGTCCAAAAGATAATTTTCCCACACCATTCATTGACCATATAATTGATGAATGTGCAGGTTAAGAGGCCTTTTCTTTCATGGACAATTTTTTGGGATATAATAAAATACAAATCAAACCTGAAGACCAGCACAAAACAACATTCATTTGTCCATGGGGTACATTCACGTATCGTAAGATGCCTTTCGGTCTCAAAAATGTTAGAGCGACCTTTCAGTGGGCCATGTATTTTTCTTTCCATGATCTCAAGCATATAGTTGAGGCCTATTTAGATGATTTAGCATCTTGATCTCGCAAGAGAATGGATCATCCCACACACCTTCGACTTATCTTTGAGTGATGTTGCTACTTTTGGATTTGCTTGAATCCAAACAAGTGCACCTTTTGCGTAACATCAGGACATTTGTTAGGTTTCATAGTGTCAACAACAAGGATCATGGTCGATCCTCTCAAGGTTGAGGAAATATTTCAATTGCCTCCCCCACGCAGAATCCTTCAACTTTAGAGTCTACAGGGCAAGGCAATTTTTTTAAGACGTTTCATTGCCAACTATGCCGAGATCGCAAAGGGCTTTATGTGCTTACTGAAGAAATACATTCATTTTCAATGGGATGATGTCGCTCAATGCTACCTCGATGCGTTGAAACATGCCCTCACAACTGCCCCTCTGCTTCAGCCACCCAACTATAACAAAGATTTCTTATTATACTTGGCTACCGCAAAGTCCACCATCGGCATGGTCTTAGTTCAGGAAGATGATTTTCTCTCAGAATATGTGATCTATTACCTGAGCCGAGGCCTAGTCGAAACGGAACTTAATTATTCTCATATCAAAAAACTTGCGTTGGCATCAGTCCATGTTGTTCAGCGGTTCCATCATTATGTTCTGTTTTGCAAGACTACCGTCATTGCCATTGTGAATCCATTTCAATACGTGTTGACACAATGGGTAATAGGCGGAAAGATCAATATATGGATAGTCATCCTCCAATAATTTGACTTAGATTTCGTTTCAGCGAAATCCAAAAAGTCACTGGTCTTCGCAGAACTTATTTCGTAACTTCCGGTTGAGTCAGGTGATGTTGTTCCTAAAGAGTTTCCTATCAGAGGAGATATGTTTTTGATCGCATATTTGGATCCTTGGTATGGATATATACTTATCTATCTCTAGACTTTGAAGTTCCCCACCTCTGCTTCTCATGATGAGCATCGTCGTATACACCATCCGGCTAAGAATTATCTTATACTCGACGATACGTTATATCAGAGAGGTGTAGAATGCATCTTGCGTCGATGCCTCACTCACAAAGAATCAATTATCATGCTTAACGATTTCCATACCAGAGCATGTGGCGGTCATTTTTATGGGTTGGAAACAACCCAAAAATTTTTACGAGTAGGTTACTTCTAGCCGAAACTAATCAAAGATTGTATCGAATCGGCCAAGAAGCGCCACCCGTGTCAAATCTTTTCTCGGAAGATGAGGGCACATCCTACTCCCATGTTTCATATCATCACAGTTGGTCCGTTCACCAAGTGGGGGATTGATTACACTACATGAAAACCTCCTTCATCTAGGGGGCATCGTTATATCATTGTAGCCATAGACTACTTTACAAAGTGGGTCGAAGCTATGCCAACATTTAAAGATGATGGGGAGACTGTAGCTTTCTTTTTATTCAACCAGATAATAGCAAGGTTTGGTGTCCCAAGAGAGATTGTCACTTACCATAGCAGTCACTTTCACAACCAGATGATGACTAAGTTAACATCAAAGCTTAGATTGCGGTAAGAACATTCGTCACCCTACTATCCCCAAGAAAATGGCCAGGTGGAAGTTGTAAATAAATCTCTTAAGACCACCCTACAATGAACGATCAACTCAGCCAAGTCAAATTGGCATTTGATTTTATACTCGGCATTATGGGCTTACCGAATGTCTGTTAATACTGCAACCAGTTTCTCACCTTTTCAACTCATTTACGAGATGGAAGCAGTCTTGCCTATCGAATGTCAAATCTTGTCCCTAAAGTTGGTAGTACAGTTATTGCCAGACACTTCTCCACTTGAAGAACGATTATTATACCTTGAGAGGTTGAATGAGCTGCATCGTGATGTGGCCTTGGCCAACGAGGCTCACAAACATAGGGTCAAGTGTCAATATGATTGGTTCATTCGTCCTCAATTTTTTCTGAAGGCTACCTTGTCCTGGTCTATGACCAAGATAAGGACCCCTTGGGGGCAGGAAAATTCAAACCCATGTGGTTTGGACCCTTCATCATAAAAGAGGTTCTAAAAAAGGGTGCTTATCGTCTGGTTGACTTTGAGGGAAATGGTTTGGCGGAGCCTAGAAATGGGCTCTACCTCAAGAAGTATTACTCATAGGTAAGTCACCTTGGGTAACTTTTCGTAACATATGTATAGTCTTTGTACTATTACTTTCTAGTTTATTTTAGTATTATGGACGTGTTATTTTTTATGTTATCTTTTGTCACTGTGGCAGATGTCAAGGGAATCAAAGGGGTTCATTGGGTACGCAGATGGTGCTAGTCGGCACACTTGGAGGCTTGCCTCCGTAGCTTGGGTAATTTTTACACCTCGAGGCCAGTTATTATCTTCCAAAGGTATATGCTTAGGTGACACCACAAACAATGTCACCAAGTACAGTGCAATTATTGAGTTGCTTCATGACGCCCTGTCATTTGGTATCTCTCATCTCCGGGTCTATTTAGATGCTCAGTTGGTTGTGTCTCAGTTAAATAGAGTCTACCATGTTCATGATCCGACTTTACACCGACGACTCCTTAGGGTGCATCTCTTAGAATGAATCTTTGATTATATTACATATTTTCATGTTCCTAGGAGATTAAACAAAGTTACAGATACTCTAGCTAATCAAATTTTAGACTGGCATCTCACACACATATAAAATACATACACATAAACATGTAAATACATTTTTAAAGGAAAATATGATCCATAAGACACAAAAACACATAAAAATACATATATAATATCATAATCATTAAAGTACATAGGTGGACGCAAGCGCCTAAAAAATATGACCAGTAACAAGTCATGGAGCTTATGCCCTCAAAAACTATATACAAGTAGTGCTCTCGGCACGTGAAAATTCTAGACTAACTAAGGTCAGGGCCTGGCCTTGTTGTAATGATCAACAACATTTGCCAAACACCAAAATAGTTGGACCCATGTTCGTGGTGCCTTCACTACATGAGGCTGCATAGATGGTGGCAGATCCTCAATCTCTACCATACAGACTGTGTGTGTGTGAGAGGTAAAGTTTCTCTTGACTCATCTCAAAACTCTCTCAGCCTCATCGGCTAGAATCTCTCCTACTGTTGTTGGTCCCCCTGCGGCGACAGGTGCAGCCCCTGGTCGAGGATGACGCCTATTCCTCATGTAATCCGTAGGTCGCACTGGTCCCACATCTGCACATAATAGACACATATCTGTGAAATACTCTGGTCTAAAAAAAATGATATATATAAAAAACAACATAAAATTACATATGTTTCACAAAAAAAAATGATGCAAACTTACCCATCTCTCCTCACTCCTTGCCAGGAGGTACCAGTATCTCAAGATCTCTCAAGAAATCAATCCCAGCATAAGGGTAATCCTCTGTGATTGGGATCTATCATGACAACCAAGCAAAAAATTCATCATCAAAGGACTCATTGGTCCTTCCACCACCCTGTCATGGCTGTAACATTTCCCATCTGCAAACCACAGGAAGAGAGGCCTGATGTCCTCATACCACCACTTAAGGACTGAAACTAGGAACTCTTTCAAAGAAGAAAGAGCATAGAATTGTTCCAAACCCGAATTTCCTCTGCGTGTGCAATCGACAATCTGTTAGCTGCCTCTTCATACAATCCAACAGTGTAGTGCTCCAGTCAAATATTTGTGAATTTAAGCACTAGACTACACAGTTCATCTGTGCACAGGATGCCTGATGTAGCACCGTAGAACCAGTCATCCTCCCAATAAGAAACACAATCGCTTGTAGTGATAAATCGATGATATTTCGTATTGGCACTTGAGAGCTTGATCGATTTGTACCAGCCTCACAATAAATTCCTATCAATTTCGATATGTTATGAGGCCCTGAAGGAAATGTTTGAAAATTGACTGGTTCCCCTCTCCTAGAGAGGCCAATCAAAAAATATATGTCCTCTGTAGTAGGCACCAGTGACTACCCCTCTAACCTAAAGGCCTCTGTGTTGGGATGCCAATAATCAACCAAGGAATTTAGTAGCCTAGGTTGTGCTTGCATAAAAGGACATAGGAAGAATTTTAGCAGCCCAGATTGCATTAAGGCAACAACAACATTGGGGTCTTCCCCGACCAACTCACTAATCTCCTCATGCTTTCTTTCCCTCCAATGAACATACATCCTACAAAAACCAAGTTTAGGAGGGTTAACCGTTGCTTTTTAAAAAAAAAATCCATTAAATAAAGGGTCCACGTGGGCTGTAATGATGACAGTCGCGTGTACACGCGTGTAGTTTTTCCTCTGCCCGAGTGTACACGTGGCCTGCCATAAGACAACTTGCATGGACCTAGGGCCGACCTTTTGAGGGTCGATGCCCCCCCAAAACTTGAAACTAAAAGCATAAATAAAGATTTAAATTGAAAGAGGAGATATTTTATACTTACTTGGTCCAAGAAGATGGTTGTTTCATCCACCGAAGCTCCCAGAATCAATTCTTTTCAAAAAGGGGTAGTTTTGGCTTTTAGTCAATTTCTAAATTAACAATGGTGATAATGAGCTACCAGCTTCTATTTATAGAGTTTTTTGGCCCCTTTTTGTCAATTTTCAGACCCTTTTGTCATTTTTTCTAAACTAAAAATCATTTAAGATGGTTTGGGAGTTTTCTTTGGATGATCAAGGGAGGTATTCCTTTGGGTATTTGGAATTTTTTTTGAGATTTGGGCGTTTGGACTATCCTTTGGTAAAAAGTCATTTTTTCCCAGCTCGTTGCATTTAAGTCAGGATTCCACCCTCACTTTCTGCATCTCATTTCCTTTTCTTCTTTGCCATAGGATCGATCCCACTGAGTTGTGACACAGAACCCTCATTACTACTTTAGAAGTGTCGTAATTTGGTGGTAGATCCTACCATAACATGGATGCCCTAGGTAGAACCTGGTTTCATGATAGTGTCCATGCTGTCACTAACGACTATAGGCTCGTGATTCCTTCATAGTTTTTTCCTGATTACGAGTTTGAGCCTCATTTGCATGATTCCTTTTCATTCTTGACCTCACCCTCAGGACTCCAAAAAAACATAACGGGTCTTCTTTTGAGCCATTTTCAGACCCTCTAAACATGAAAATATTATTGAGCGATCTTGTGGCCTTTCATGCTCGTTAAACTGAAATTTGAAGTCACGTCTATCCGATAGTAGTTTACCCCTTTTTTGGTCTGGATGGTCAACTGTACGAACAAAGGTATACTCTAAGGAACTTCAATTCTCTAGAAGAGTACCCTCAGGTATCATTTTAACCCTTTTTCGGGTCTGAGGGACTAAATGTAT
Organism: Picea engelmannii; assembly: GCA_009831015.1. NCBI lineage: Eukaryota > Viridiplantae > Streptophyta > Pinopsida > Pinales > Pinaceae > Picea > Picea engelmannii. The sequence goes on along the minus strand of WSFP011480873.1, from coordinate 1,931 downwards.
GAAAAAGGAACCCCCACAGAGTCCATAGTTAATCTCTTTTTAGACTCCCTACAATTGAAAAGATCATCGAGTCACCTTATTCTTTCACACTCATTAAAATGGTCCAGAAGAACATCCCTGACGGAGTCCATAGTTAAGCTTTTTTCAAACTCCTTAAAAATGAAAAAATGGTCGAGTGATCTTGTCTTTATCACACTCGTTAAAATGGTTTTGAATAGACATATTTTCGGTGCTAATTTACCCCTTTTTCGAACCGACTAGACTACCTTCAAAAAAGGTACCCCAGTGGAGTCTCCTTTTACATTTTTCAGACTCTCTAAATATAAAAAACCAATGAGCTTACCTTCTCTAGGCTCATTAAACTTACATCAAAGGACATTACCCTTGTGTTTTTTGTTAACTGCATTTCCATACCTGCATTTTTGGTCTAATTTCAGCTCCATGTTGCTCTCAACTAAACCATGTGAAGCATGCCTTATACACAAGCCCTGTAGCACTTTGCCTCTGCATCTCGACACCTTTGGTCCCAGGAGGGATTTTTCCTGAGTGTCCTTTCTTTGAACATCAGTCTTGTCCTTGCACCTCGAACTTGTATGTTTGTGACACTCATTCCTCCTTTGTAACGTAATATTCTTTTATTCTTTTTCCAAGATTATTGAAAAAGACAAAAACAAAAAATCAAATATACCCAAAAAAGAGGAAGGGAAAAGTATTTTCTTTATTGGAAGCATAATGAGTCTTCCTTGGATAAAGCACATCTATCCATTTTTTTGTCAAACCCTGGAATTTAATGTGACCTTAGAAAGTTGTTCTGAATACATTGAGTTGTGTCCTCCTCCGTTTGGTTATTCTTCTAAACATATGGAGAGTTTACGTTGCCTCCTGCCTCGTAAACTTATGTTAATGCCATGCTACCTTAGTCTCATCATTTGTTGTGCTATTGTCCAAGGGAAGTTTTTACCAAGATTGAGTTGGCCCCTCTGCAGTTTGTCTCTTGCCCTCATGCCTGGCCATCCCAAAAGTCCAATCAAGTCTTTGTTCGAAATCAATGAAGCCTTCAGTATGATAATCAAGATTCTCTAGTCCATGAATGATGAGCCGTTGAAGACCTCTAGGTAGTGAAGTCATACACTCATATTACACTCCTACCTGAGTTTTGAAGATTTTGAAGTTGTTGCTTTCTAAAGACCTCATCTCCAGCCATCAGGCCTTATTAGCTTCTAGAAGATGGATACTCTACATGTATATTTTTTTGATTTCGAGATGTAGCTCCACTGTGTATTGCTCATGGCTACACTTTATATAGTTATATGACATGGATATACAGTGTATTTGATTGGTAGCCATGATTTTATTTCATCCTGAGCATGGGTATTCCCACCTCGGTGAGAACAATTATTATTTTGCAGAAGGCACCTCCCGATTTCTGGTCCCTGGGCTCACTTGTTTGGAACATTGGTGAAGATTGTTAATGTATTTCGGCCATCAGATGCTCTTATGACCTCACACATTAGGGGGCATTTGTTATAACCCTAATTTTCCCTAGACATGCTTACTTGGCATTAGACCATCTCAGATTCCTTCTTTTCCAAAACACTAATGAATAACTCTTCTTAAAATCCCCTTTTATAAAGGTCGACACGCCCTGCTTCATTACTGCATGCGTGTACACGCTAGCTAGCCCAAGAAATCCCACGTGTACGTACAAAATAATGAAAAAAGAAAAGATTTTTATGGAACACACAACTTTGGGTAAGTTAACTAAACCTTTTGGCCATGCATGACTGGTCACTCGACCAAATACCTAGCTTCTTCTAGCCTATAAAAGAAGGGTTAGGGGTCCCATTTGAAAGGGGGAGAATCATAGTAAAGAAACTATACCCGATTGAGCATTCCCTTTGTCCCAACCTTTATCCATCCTTGTGAAAATA
>WSFP011480869.1:0-16202 GCA_009831015.1 Picea engelmannii | reverse complement strand
GAGATAGATCAATAGTGCTAGTTACAAACTTCTTCAAATACCTAGATCAACCTTAATATACATGAGATAATACTTTAGGCTTAGATGTTTTTTTCTGATACTGCCTCCCCCATTTAACACTACTAGAATGATCACCTCCTCCCTGATGCTTCTTAAAGGAGATACGAAGCAGGAAAATTTAACTTCTATTTAGAATTGTACCAAGCCAATGAAAGAGATGCACCCTCCCTCCACTTAGGAAATCCTCACAACATCGTCATTTGATCAACAACTCCCACCCACAACCCCCTCAGTTGTGGCAAGGGGGATGGAGTCATTAGGCACCAAATTCAAACATTGTGTTGGGTTTGTTGTCCATAACAATAATATCTCACTTGGATGTTAAACACACTAAGATGATTTAGCTCAAATCGATTTCTTATAAGATTTTATTTCACACTCCTATAGTCCATTTATACTATTGTACCTAGTAGTCCCATGTTTGACCTATTCCTGGTCACTAACTGGTTTATCTCATCTTAATTTAATATGGCGATTTACAAAAAAATCAATGTTGATGAGGTCCGTGTAATATAATATTTCCAAATTTAACGAAATATGTGTTTTTTGATTGATTATCAAGATAAACACTTCCAATTTCTATACTGCAAGGATGCTTAGTAACTTAATTATTTATAGAAACCATAATTAAAGAATTCATTCCACAAAAAACTACATTCCCATTTCTTACTGTAAGGATGACACCTGGATATTGGTTTGAAAGGATGACTAAACAATCTAAGTGAGACATATATGTTTCCTTCACCTTCCTTAGGAATTATTTTCTTATAAAAAATTCAAAGTCATCAATAGAGACACTGGTGAAACTTATAGTTCCAATTCAATATCCAATCTTTAATGTTACTCCATTGGACATACCAATCGCCTTTTCTATCGTTGAGTTCACTTCCCCGAAATAAGTCTATACCATCTCAAGATACAACCCAATCACTTTGCAACATCTTCCTTCATGAAATTGTGGGCCACACCACTATCAACCATGGCATTGATTGATATTTCATTTAGTACTGCTAGAACATACAAAATTCCTGTGAAGTCTTTCTCTTATCTTATTGTGTGTTTGTCTTATAACACAATACTCAAGAATTAAAAAACACCAATGGAGGGTTTTTTCGCTTGCTACACAACATATAACTTCCAGTTCATTGAAAAATTATTTTCATAGTGATCCTTTGCATAAATCCAAAAATAAATAATCTTACTTTTTTCCTTGGGATCATCTACTTGTGTGGCCTTGTTCTCGCTAGAATTCCCAAATGGATTTTCCTTTCCTTTTTGTTTCTTCTCGTTCTTTCCATATTGATTCTCTTCTAGAGAATCCTCATCTCTCTTAGGACCACCTTTTTCCTTTTCCTTATAGTCCAACATCATGTCTACTAAAATGATGGCTACTACAAGGTTTTCCACAGTCTGGTGTCACATATCATTTTATGCCCAAGGTTGAAATAAATTCATGTCATGGAACAACTTCCTTCTTTAGAAATATTTTTTATTTCTAACATGATTCTTAAAATATCCTTTATGTATGCTTGTATCCGACCAGTATGCTTCAGAACTGATAATTGAATCTATGTAAGATAAAAATGACTCTATAGCCCAAACTAAGCCTTCAGGGTTACTTTCATCTTTACCCAATTTTCAATATTCTATGTATTGTGCTCAACTACCAAGTCCTTCACACAACTTCTCCACAAAATATTTGTGTTACTTGTCAAGAACATTGAGTAGTATTTTCCTTGGTTGCATATGAACTTCCATTCATTTATTCCAAGTACTATTCAATATCCCAACAAAAGTTACCAAGTAACTTAGTGTTGTGGGTTCCATCATACAATTATGGTTCCTTGATATTTATTTTCATAGGAATTGACAAACTATGCCCATTGTAAATAACTCATTTCAACATGTTAATGGTGTCTTCCTTTTATTTCACTTTTGTCGCAATAGAGTTCAATAATTATTCCACCATTCTCAACCATTCATTTACATTGGTGTTCAAGGTTATATTCATCGGGTTCATGGTGTTTTTAAATTCCTCTATAGCATTGTTAAAGGTCTGGTCCATGTGTACATTTCCTCTTCAAAATATTATCCCTTCTATCCATTCTTACAAAGAGAGCTTGTCATCTTCTTGATATTCCCTCCTAAATATATAGGCATATTTATCATCCTCAGAGTCTTTGGATCTTGTCCACGGATGCTATCATCTACATGTTATCGAGCCTTTGGCACTCAATCAAATGTTTGGAGGCTTGTTCCAAAGTTTGTTTCTTTGCTTCAAGTTCTTTCACTTGTCACAATTGAGAGAACTAAAATTGTCACAAATTCAACTATGAAGTCACTTGTTATATACTATCTATCATATACAGGGAAGAGTATGCTATGATACCACCTACCACGGACCTACATTCTACCCATTTTTTCTTTGCAATCTTAAGGTCCTCCCAAATCTATTTTTAAACCTAGGACTATGCATCACTTCCTTTCCTTGGCCGCAGGGGCTTGGCAAACTCACATTAACTACAACTATAATATGCCTATTCACTTAAGGTTTACCCACAACTTAAGATTGAAGTACAAAATATCAAGAAAACCAAGTCTACTAAACCAATATTGTCCAAAAGTGGTCACATGTTCAACCATGGCCTCTAAAACATCCCAACAATACTTAACATAACCAATATCAACACTTATGGAACATAAGAAAAGCCACACCTTTATGGGAAACACCCAAGTCAAGTGTCTTGACTTTATTTATTGGGAGAATGTTACAATTTACAACAAAGGAGCGGGGTCAACCCCCTATGGCTCATGTATAGACTACAATTATTGAATGCAAAACAACCTACAAGAATTGTTACTCCAACCCACGAACCTCACTTATCTATTGCAATCTTCCCTATATGCCTAACTATCAACATAGTACAACCACATAGCTCCTTTGCACTTCTTATGATTGATCTTTTCCACTTATGGCTTAGCACTTTTTTCTATGAGTATTTCCTTGAACTTCCAAGCCCCTTCATTATATGGTGGACCCAAACTCCCACATAGCTAACTTGATTCCCTCACTGACTTGTTTTCCAATTTTTCATGTCCAACAACTATGTTTGATAGTGTGCCCAAGTCTGCATAAGGTTGGAAATGTCGTCTCAAGCCTATGAACAATTCTTAGGTCCAATTCATCCCATATCAACCTAGTTCATCCATCCAACACTACCCAAGTTTACATGATACAACAGAGTCTTTCCATGTCTATCCAACTTGGCTCAAGTGTTCCTAGTCCACCCGAGTCCATCCAAATCAACCCAAATCCATCCAACTATGCGCAAACTATCATAGTTCACCTAACTATGCCCAAGTCTGCCAAACAATGTGCTCAAGTGCATTTGGTGGATGTGCACCTAATGGATGCATGCCCAGTCGATGTGCTCCTAATGAGTGCATGCCAAAATTGCAATCCATTGATACTTGCAGTTGAAGGCACTTTGGCCATCTATCACAAACCCCTTATATAGTCTTAGCACCCAATCTAGTCAATATTTTTATGCCAATCTTATCTATCTTGTGAAGTGCATGTTTGTCAACGCGATTACATGTAGCAACCTTCTTTGTTGTTCCTCTCAATGTTTTCTTTGAAATTTCTCTTGGTGTCTAACTAATATGACCAACCACCCAATCTATGAGCAAGAGAATCCTACTTGTCTATGATGTGCTTTCCAATGGGCCGAGACACAAAAAAATAAATCTTCTAACCATCACCCTTCCCTTTGTAATGTCCCCAATTTGGGACATCATTACATTACAGAGGATTATGATGACCAGAGTAGTCAGTTGGAGATTATAGTGAGTACACGAACTATTGAGGGATATTTTTGGGTCAGGCTTGCATCGCTCATCCTATTTCATCACTATGATCCATTCCGCATAGATCGGATTTGGTTTCGTTGCATTCCAATGATTTCCATGATTTTGAGTATTTTGAGCTATAGGTTAATTAAATGCACTTAGGAGGTCATTTTGGGCACATTGCTTGGAGGAACCTCTCAGTGTAATATCTCATTGGAATCGGGAGGAACAACACTATAGGATAGGATGATGAGAAGTGAATTCCAGTGGCTAGGAAAGACAAAAGGAGAGATAAGGCACTTTTCAGAGGTAAAAAGGTTAATTAATTAATTAATAATTAAAAAAGAAAAGTCACTTTGGAGAGACAAGTGAGAAGGAAGTACACAAAAGAGGCAAGGGCCTCTATTATCTCATTCATTCATGTACATTTGTCATTTGGATATCTTGCTTCTAGCTAGAGGGCCCATTTGTTGGGGGTTTTGAGGGTTTTGACTTAACAAACCCTAGAGGACGATTCGCTGGTGAACGATTCCACCTAGCTTGTCCCAAGCTTTGTCTCGGGGATGAAATACTACCCCACAACATTCTAGTCCAAATCTACTCAGTTGCAGGAGGATTCTACACCAATTACAGGTGCAGAAAGAGAGAGGGTGCACCATTTGTGGGTTTCCAACAAGAGGGGCGCACCATCCATTGAGGGAGGATTTGATCTAGATAAGGAGAAGAGATTTTGGGAATTCCAGGTATTGGTTTTCCTTTGCAGTTATCATGGCACTATTCTTGGTGGATTCTAGAGGTATTTTGGTGGAGGATTTATTTGTATTGAGAGTGGGATGAATTCCCAAGAGGAGGGTGCACCATTCTTTGAAGGGTGGCTAGATCCAAGGGTCTAGCATGTCCTTTGATGATCTGAGCACTAGGGTTTTCATTGTCGTGTATCGATCTATCATTCTAGCAGGTTTGTGGAGCCTTTGGAGGTATAGATCCATGAGTTTGGAGGGGATATTGAAGATTTGAGCACCTGGGTTGTTCTTGTAGTTACCTGATCTACTATTTGGAATCTTCATTGGAGTAGTTGGACTTCTTTGGCAGCCAGGCCGAACTGTTGAGGCTATTCAATGATCCAACAGGGCGTGGCATCTTCCAGCTTGAGGGTTGGTACTTCATACGGCTCAGATCTCATTCGTGTATTGGTCTTAATTGTTATCCAACCTTTGGAGGCTTGTGGTATTTTATTGGAGAATTTTGTAGCAGCTTCTATATTATTTATTGGAGCCATCTGTTGAGCATTGGAGATCAACATCTTCATTGTATCAAGTTCTTCTATTTATGAATAAAATCAGATCTAAGGTATTTTGGGCTTGTCCATCATATTGTTGATCTTGCATATGGTTGAGATATGTTCCATCATGGTAACTTCTCGTTTATTTCTGCAACACACATATAAATCATCAACACAAGTTCTAATACCAAAATCAAGAGGTCAGCCTGCAAGTAAAACACATACAAACAAGTAAATCAACGAAGTGTGTGACGAAATGCCACACTCAGTAAAAGTTTAAAAAGACACCCAAAACAATGAAGTTCCTTGCATCTTGGCTTGGGAACATTACAATGGTATCAGAGCTTAGATTCCTTCCAGCTAGTGGGAATTAGCACATGCATGCAGAGCCATAGAGGGGTCTTCCATAAGGATAATGGACAAGATATACCTTGAGATAATTTACTGTGAGATAAAATATTCTGGCCTTAGCAAGGAAACTAGGGCTCAAATAACGTTTTCACAATATGTAGCCTTAAGAAATCCTAGTTGGAGCGAAGAGTGTGTTTTACATAGGATCATCGTAGTAGAGGAAAACAAAGCCAAATAAGCTAGATGGTTGGAAGAATAGAGAAACCCCACACCCATTAGGACCACACAACTTTGCTACAGTTGCAAGGTGCCTTGGGAACCAGATCATAGGTCTATGGGTAAGGGTAAGAAGAATATTATTGAGGTACACTATGACAGTGAGGATGAGTGATGCAGGAGCATCGCTCCATGTCACCAAAGCACCAGCTAGCCAGCACATCAAAGCGCGCATTCAACGGAGGAGAGAGGCACAACCCTCTCGTTTTCAAAATTTGAATTTGAATTAAATGATTGTAAGACTGGTAGATCCAAAAGCCATGTATTTGTGCATGTAGTATTTAGAGTCGCCTTTAATGGATGACAACAGGTTGAATGTCTAGATCGGATTCAGACTAGACAACCATTGAATATTCATTCAATGTAATAAATAAGAGTAGGTGAGATGGAGGGAAGAGCTCGAGGAGCCCCCTTTTGTAAAAAGATCTTTTGTATCTGTATTCATTAGAACTAGCAGGGACAAAGAGAAGAGAAGAGAGGAGAGTCGAGACTCTGTTGTAGTCCGAGCTTTTATAACTTCTATACATGCATTGTTATTAATACAAAGAGTAGTTTTTCCTACACTTGAGTCTTTGTGTGTTTTATGCAGTTGAATGTCATATGTGTGTGCTCAAACATGTTGTAGATGTATGTTAGATTTACATTTGCAGGGATAGACAAAAGTTGTTGTCTATGAGTTCTTTGATTTTTAGTCTGGGTTCTTTGTGGCTTCATGCAAGAGGTTGCATGACATATTACTGAGGGATCTGTAAGCCAGTGCAAGAGTGCACTTTTGAGTTATACGGAATTCGAGCAAAGACATGCCAAGAGGGCACACCAGAGGAATCATAGGCTCAAGGGAGAAGCCTCAAGGTTGTTGAACACCTTGGAGGTAAGATTATGCAGAGGAGTGCACGGAAAGAGAGAAGAGAAAATCACTGAAGATTTTGTAGAAGCTCTGCTAGGTGGGCATCAAGAAAGTGCAACAAGTGCATGGAAAGAACTCTTTGTCAAGTTCAGGGAGAAGACAAAATTTCTGAGGCTTCTGTGACGTTATGCTAGGAGGGAATTGAGCAGAAGAACGCCAGGAGGGCGTGAAGCATTTATTTTCAAAGAAATACCTCGGATCTGAGTTATTTGAAATCTCAATAGCACCAAGGGTGTACAAGAGTGGACTTGTTCTAAGTCCATAAGCTCAGAAGATAATGTGTGAGAAGAATGTGCACAAAAAAACCCTTTACAGGTTTTCTGAGTTGAAAAAACTCAGGATGGTAAGCGTTTCTATAACACAGATGAGACTGAAAGGAATCGGGCTCGCAAGAGAAGCATCAAAGGTTGAGACCTTCAAACTTTGAAAATATTCCAAGGAAAAGGAAGAAGTGCAAGCTCGGGAAGGAGCAAAAACTTCCGTTGGATTGGCAGAAGTGGAGAATCTGGATCATTGAATCTACGTCCAGACACACAGAAATAGTGTGAAGGAGAAGAGATATAAACAGGCGGTGGAGAGCCTACGAGAGGAAGTGTAAAATAGTTGATAGTTGTAGAATCAAGCAGAGTCGCATAGAGGATAACAATGGGACCATGAAGTTCTCAAAGCTCAGGAGGAGGAGCATCGACAATCGTTAGATCAGTTGTGGAGGAGGAGATATCGACCGTTGGAGCCTACGTCTAGACAATAGGAGAAGAGCACACAAGGGATTAGATCTGAATTGTCAGATCGAGAACCGAGGACTGATAATCGTTAGATTTGGGAGAAGGTGTGTGAGGTTTAACCCACATAACAACCAAAGAGAGAGGACTCGTCAAATCCCGAAAGCATCGGGACCGTCCATCTCAGAGGACGCATGTCGAGAGATCCATATTTCGGGGATTTTTTCACTGAGAATTCAAGAGTGAAGACTCCCCAATTTCCCGAACTAATCAAGACCATCCATTATGGAGGATGTGTGGCAGAGATCCAAAAGCCACCAGGAGTTTGATCACCAGGAGTTGGGAAGTGAAGACTCCGCAAGATCCCAAAATCTAGAAAGTCAGGATTTAATATAGACCGTTGGTTGATAGGAGAATAAGAGGTATCAAATCACAAAGGATGAAGACTGTTGACTGGGGTGAGAGATTTTGGATTTCAGTTTTCGGGGATTGGAGGAACAAGGATTTCCTTGTAACCGGAAAAGATGAAAGCCAAAACCCGGTAACACTTTTTGGTGTTAGTGCGTGGTCACAGGAAAGGGTCACATGGACAAAAGAAAAGAAGGAGCCAAAGACCATTATCTCTTTTTAGGTTTTTCGGATTGAGAAGAATGAGGTGCTTGGTATTGGGATCCACAACATCATGAAACATGACGTGCCCAAAGGATTGGCCCTAGGTCACAGGACAGGTTCATATGGAGGAGGATAGAGGAGATGCTAGCAAGTTCTAGACCCCTTCTCGGGAAACAAACTTTTGGATAGCGAGAGATAGAGAGTGAAGGGTGAATTATATATCAAATCTTGATTAAGGCCTTTGATCACGGTGAGGATCACATGGAGGGAAAATCTCACACTTAGTGCTTAATTTTTCATACAATGGGTTTTCAATAAAGAAGACCTGTGGATTCATTCAAAGGGTTCGAGTAGGATCCCAAAGATCTATTTCGGCTCAGGAAGGAGAACCATCCAGAGACCAGGAGGTCGTAGACCTTACTGAGGTAGGGGGTCTACACCAATGAGGTGTGTGAGGACATAGAGCTAGAGCTAGATGCTTATTTGAAGTAGTGCAATGATGCTAGTACAGAGGCTAGTGATTCTTACACGCTTGAGGAGGGTAATGACTCTTGCACACTTGAAGATACTAGTGATTATGGCACGCTTGGGGAGGATGGTGACCCTTGTGTAGTGGATATACAGTTGGAGGGACATGATGACAACACCTTCATTGCAACAGACATATCACATGGTGTTGATGACCCTACACCTCAGCAGAGTAGAGACACTAGTGGGTATTCACACTTGTTAGAACCAAGAGATGATGAGCTTTCTAGGAGGGCCATGACACATCTGTCATATTTTCATACACCCATGATAGCCATGTTACAAGAGGATATCAGTGGCATTTCAGATGTGATTGAGGAGCCATGTGTGAGGGATGCACACCATGGACATATGGATCCCTAGACCCAAGAGGAGAGACATGACTTGGAGACAATGGACCTTATACATAGCTATCAACATGAGGAGATTGAGTCACCTCTTTTGGAGACTCCATTAGTTGAGCAAACTAGGGAGACTTACAACTTGATGGGACACTTACTTCTAGGACTAACATGCAGTGATGAGGATGTACTGTTCATTGATCAGGATGATCATAGCATGTGTATGGACACATCCATATGGGATTCAGGTGCAGTTGATAGTAGTAGGGTGAGTGCACAGGAGGCTACAACTACTCATACATGATACGGTGTGATTTAGAGGGAGATCGCATCTAGTGTTGAGGTGCAGTGGCAAACAGGAGGATCCTGTGGAAAAGTAGACAATGGGAAGTTCAACACTTCATATTTTCCAAAGAGTGTTGTTGAGGATTCCAGTGTTGGCACTACCAATGAGAGATATGAGGTGGCAACCCAACATGACTATGACCAGGAGTCACACTACTTGATAGGACAGTTGAGATTCAGTGAGGATATGATCATGGAAGACACCAAGTACATTGATGACATGCATGCATTGGTGATGGATTACTATCGGAGGACATCAATGGCACATGGTAGTTCGGATGAGGGATTTTCCATGGATGAGTTTCATAATCTCAGGGAGAGAGTATTTGTGATGAGGACCGACTATCATCTGTTGTTGACAGACATGGACTACCTGTTGAGGATTGGTGTGATGTATCATGAGGCTTTGAGGGAGCAGGAATCAGAGGTGGACAAACTCACTCAATAGTTGGAGAGAAATCGAGGATTCTTGAGTAGCACACAAACATCCCTTCAAGAATCAGAGTCAATATTAGAGGAGCCTCTTGAGGAGATTTGTTAGAGATCCACTTCATCTATATTTATGGATACTCAGATATGTTAGTCAATCAAATTGCCAGAGGATGTTGGTGGTCTAGTAGAGGAGCACCAATTCATAGAGGACACTTCCATTGGGGTTCCGAGAGTTTTAGACCTTCAAGTAGAGGTTGATTCAGTAGTATGCCCAGGATCTATGGTGCAGAAGGAGTGTATAGGAGATGACACGAGTATGTCAGGGCATATAGTTATGAGTGATAGTTCATAGAGATAGGCTGAGATATGCAGTCAGTTTCAGCTAGATGTATTGGATTGCAGGGAGGATACACACTTAGGGGAGTATGCAGATGTCACTCCTTTGTAGCAGCACAAGTTATGATATCTCACCTTCACCATTTTAGCAGTTGCATGGGGGATGAGAGATGGATATTGGTTTACCAGAAGTTGGAGGAGTTACTTCCAGTTGTACCTTATGATTGGGGTTTAGTGATGACTACAGGTGAGCAGTTATCATGGATACTGGTAGACGTGATTTTGGTCGAATCCTTGGGATTGAACAAGGCAGGTGGTATTTTTCAATCCTATGGTCAGCTACAGATGTCTTTGTTATCCTTTCCTAACACTTTTATCATGGAAAGTAGCATGAGGAGAGATAGACAGTGGATAAGGACATAGGGAGTGGCTAGGTCGATACCACCTGACATGATTGTTTTTATGGCATCCATCCAGATAGAGGTGGGTCGTCATAGAAAGCTAATTGAGACTTGGTACGTGATGGTGAGCATCATAGGCCAGATTATACCAGATGAGCACCGAGGACTTATAAAAATGACCAGTCTCACACATGAGTCGTTAGAGGATATTGGAAGTGATAAACTTCCAAGTTTTCCATGGGATCCATGAGTTCACTTGGTTAGCAGGATGTTTCGCTACGTGATGACCTAGGTTGTGCCAAAGAGCCACATACGCCACCATGGGTTGGTTTGGAGTGGTCCTGGAGGGATTTGTCCAATGGAGTGAGGAAACTTTTCACTCTTTATCATCATGATCGGACATGGAAATGGTTGGACAGGTACTACTTCCACAAATATTTCTTTACATATGCAGTTTTTGGATAGCAAGTCCAATTTTCAGAGGTACTTCAATTTGAGGATCCAAGAGTGGAGGATCCAATATATAGATATGAAGCAGTTAGGCATGGTCAGAGTAGTGGAGGTCCAACATGGTGATCTTCGACAGAGGTTAGCATGGGATCTTGGGATTGCAGTTTTGAGCATTTTTCTGAATGACAGGGGTGAGTGGACCTTTGCAGGGGAAATTTGTTTTGACTTTCCATTGAGCTTCAATATTGAGGGGATCACATCACTTGAGGGTGTCTCATGGATGTCTTGCAGTACCTCATTCTGGCATTAGCATGAGCAGTTTATGGAGTTCGTGTTTATCTTGGTAGGGTCTTGGAGGATGGACTCATTCCGAGATTAGGGCATGTGGCATGTGCAGGAGATTCACAGGGTTGATATATTTAAGGACTATGCTTCACAGGATACTACAATTCACTTCCTGATATGGAATCCAGGTGATGGAGTGTATGATAGTTCATCTTTGGACGGGTTCTACTCTGTGGCCTACAAGTTGACATGGGATCCTGGTATTATACTTGGAGGGATTTGGTTATTGCTGATAGATACCTTCATACCCATTCTCATGAACACCCATCCAAAAAATCTACCATCCTTAAAACTCTCATCTCTCAAGCATTTAAATCTCTGCCCCACATCTTCTTGATAAATAAAATGGCCAACACACCAATGCCCTAAGATCCAATGACTACTACACATACAAAGTAAACAAATCCTTTCACTTACTTCTTCACCCCATAACCAAAAAGGCCCCTCCCTCTACCCCACCTTTAGCTCTTGTTTCTCTTCCCTATATCCATGGTGTTACCGATCATATTTCTAAGATCTTCGTTAAAAAGAATAACTGAACTCATTTTAAAAACCATAAAACCCTCAAGCATCTCTTTCAAATAGTTAAGGATAAATCTTCTCCTATGCTAAACCAAGGAGTTTATCAAATTCCATGCTCTTGTGGAAAATCTTACATTGGCCAAACAGGTAGGTCAATCAAAACTCATCTTAAAGAACATATAGTTGATACTCTCCATAATCATATATCTATTTCCGTGATCACAAAACATTCCTACAACTCTAAACACCTTATCTGTCTTGAACAAGAAAAAATGCTTGTTTCATCACCTCATTTCTCCTATTTCATTTGAGAATCTCTAGAAAAAAAAAACAAAAAAACCAACGATTTTAATTTGGATCATGGATTGAAACTCCACCAATCACGGAAACCCACTATCCATCACTCTTCACTCTTCACTCTTCCCTTTAATTCTCTTTTTCTATCATCCGATCTTCTTTAATCTCTTCCTTGCCTATATCTTTCTAGGTTCTAGGTTCTAATCTCTTTGACTGAGAGTGTTTAACCTCCTCTAGAAAATTTGATCATATCCATCCTTTATTATCATTAGAAACTTTTTCCCTCATTCTCAAAATTTTATTTTCTATTACTCAACAACTATTAAAATATTTTATTTTTTTCACCTTTACTAGTTCATCCTGTAATTTGTTTACTTCTCATTGGCTATGCAAATAATTTTATTAGTTCATTATTCTCCTCAACCTCTATTTACTTACTTTCATCTTTCTCAAGTGTCCAACGTCTATTATATTAAGCTTATTTAACCTTAACCCTAACATACTCTTTTCTATCATTTTTCTATCTTTTTTTTTTTTAAACAAGAACACTACGAGGATTCACTCCTCAGACACTATGAGGATTCCTAGTTAGATGCCAAAGGCACCCACCCTGGGAATCGAACATGGGCGAGTGGTGGAACTCTCGTCGATTTATCCCTCTTTTCTATCATTCTTATAGTTGATATATCCCTCATGATGGGTGGAGTGTTCACTCGAAACATTGAAATTTTCAAAAACTCACACACAATTAATCCATAAAATACATGCAACAATATAACATTTGTTGTGACAAAATTTTTCTACTGGAATATCCATGCCACTTTACAAATCATTAATAAAACAAAATGGAAAAGAACTATAACAAACACCTTATTTAAACACCAAACCATTAATCTTCTACTCCCTAACACACTAACTCTATAAATTTAAATTACATTTAAACCACTAACCCACTCATCCCAACCCACTACAATGAACCTATTAACACCTAACTCCTTACCCCCTAAATCAATAACCCAAAATAACTTCAACTAGTAATTTACTAACCTCACCCTCTAACCATTGATTAACTAACTGACAATCCCCCTAAGGGCTAATCAACGAAGAGATTAATGTACCCTAATTAGTAATCCCTTAAAAGAATTTTATTATTTATAATTCTATAAATAAATAAATAAAAATAATGAAGGCTAATCAACGAAGAGATTAATGTACCCTAATTAGTAATCCCTTAAAAGAATTTTATTATTTATAATTCTATAAATAAATAAATAAAAATAATGAGAAAGGCCAATTTTAATTTAATGTTGTATCCATGAAAGAGTGTGCCAAATAGTTAAAATATGTTAAAAAATCGTGGAGTTAAAACGTAAACAGAAGAGTCTCTTATATCCGGGTTCGATCAGTAATAAATTTGCGCAGAACTGCAACATCCAACGATAGACCTTGTTTCTTGCTTATGGCTTCAGAGATATCCAATCCATCTTGTGCGATTCTGTAATGAACACAATGAACAAATTAAAACTGGAAACTTTCGATTCCCATCATCTTCATTCTCGGTCTGTGTAAAACGCTCAAACATATGAACCAGGTCCTTTACTATATCTAAACCTCGTCTCAGAATACAAGTAGCTAATTGGCCTTCTTCCATGGCTATATCTCTAATAAGCCTAACACCCTTCTCAAGGGAATTATGCCGCGCCTGCATTTGAGCTTCAATAAGTTGTCCCTCCGTAAGGCCACTCATCTCCCGTGAGCTCTCAATTTCTCTAGAGATACAGATAGTTACAGCAATAACCAGTGCTGAGACGTATATCGGATCGAAATTCAATAGTGACGCCCTCACTGTTCTCAGAAAAGCAATCCCGTGATTCAAATCTTCGCTGCTGATATGCTTTGCATTTTGACATAATACAGTGAGGGCACACGGATATCCCACCAGAAAGGGTCTTACGGTTCTTCCACTTCCAAGAACGATGTCAGTAACGTCATGAAAAATTGTAGAAAATGCTCGCAGAACAAGGGATTGCATTTTTACATAGCCCTTAGTATTCTTATAAACACGGATTACAATCGCGAGTAAACATAACATCACAGACTGTCGTTCTTCAAGGTTCCCAAGGATTTCCAAGGAAGTTACTCCACGTGATCTCATTCCATTTATTATGACGTCAACTGTCCTCGCTGTTTCCTTACCTACATCTAGAGCAGCATCTTTGGCGTCGTTTTCTCTTAAGGTTTTGTGAATGACTTTCTTTAAACATCTGAAGCCCCGTAGAGATACGAATAATTTTATGTTCTGAAAATGAAACTCACAAAACAGGCGTAATATATTGATTGTCTTCCATATTTTCACCCATTGCTCCTCTGTTATCGGTCTCGCTTTAACATATTTATATAACGTGATTAAAAGTCGCTTCATCTCTCCATCGTGCAGAATTTTTGAATAGTTGGCAATTACAGTTCTTGGAGGAAATCCATGAAGTTGACAAAAATGGTTCATTTCTTTTCTCAAATCTGATTGGGGAATGGCTCTTTTAATGTCAAACCATTTTCTAGTAAGGGGATTGCGGGCATGCCGTTCAGTTTCCCAAATGGTCTGTAGAGTTTTTCTGTTATAGAGAAGCTGCGTGGGATCTTGGTCCAGTGGTAGTCGAACTGGGTCATAAGCAAATTCTCCGCTGATGATGTCCATATACCTGTCGGGAATCATTTCCATATCCATTTCCTTTCGATCTTCGCTCACTATTTCCATTTGCGTTTGTCCTTCAGCGACCATTTCCATGTCAATTTCCGTTTGTACTTCTATGGTCATTGTCACTGTTGGAGTTCGTTCGTAGCCACAGGTCTGAGAATTACATATAAAATAGCTGAGCACCACAGCACCACAGAAATATATGTAAGAAGAGGGAAGTACAAATTTGATTCGTTAAAAATACGATTACTTATTTATACCTAAGAGGAGGCTAATTTTATTATTAATGAATTAAAGTTAGAGTAGCTAGTCGGCCATTTCTAAATTTATCAGAAACTAAGATAGTTGGGAGTCAGCCACCTGGCTCACCGACCTTTAGCTTTCATATTTAGCATCAGTCTTAAAAAGGTTCATCCTTCGTGTCAATTTATTTTGGGTCTATCCAAACCATCATTGGCAAACCGTTAGGGTTCGTTGTTAAACCATTGGCAAACTATTTTACTTCACTAAGTTTAAAATTTGAAATTCTTTTAGATTATTTAATTAATTTTTAGATTTTTTAATTAATTTTCACGAAATAGATATCTTCTATATCTAGTTTTTTATTTATTTGTTAGTAATCCAATTTTATGGTTTTAAATTTAATACTTCTTTGTAAAGTTAAATTTGGGTACATTATATTTTTCGAATTTGGATAGCAACTCATTGTTGTACTTTGTTTTCCAAAAATGTTAAAAGAAAAAAACATTGTTTGAAGAGTGCATGACACTTTTTAAACAATGTTTTTTTTTAAGGTTGCATGACACTCTTTAAATAATGTTTTTTTCTTTAACATTTGGAATCATAAGTTATGGGTTAAAGTACAACTTATTAATATAAAAATATATATATTAAAAGAATTAAATACATTATGATGATGATAATGATGATTAACGTCCACTAAGATCTAATTGGTTTATCGGACCTTAAGAAGGTAAGTGATTACTTGTGATTTTTTAGAATTTTGTTTTTGTACTCGAAAAACATTAAGAGAAGCTTTCCAAGATCACCATACTTTTGTTGAGTTAAGAGGTTAGGAAGGTTGGTAGTGTGATCAATATTTTGAAAACGAGATCTAATATGGTTATAGGTTGGACAATCTAAGAGAAAATGTTTTTCATCTTCAACCTAATTAGTGTCACAAAGGTGACACACTCTTTCATCCCATGGCGTTTTAGGAATTGACTAATGCCCAGTTTCACTATGGAGCTCGTGAGAATTTGTTCTTATCTTAGCAATGCTTATTTTTTTCTTTACAATTGGCAAACTAGATAGATAATTTTGATCTTCTAGATTAGGGTTGATTACATCTTTATAATACCTTAATTTTCTTTTTTCTTCTAACTCTTTATCACACTACATTTTTTCCTTAAATTTTGTTTTGACATTTTTTTTAATAGTATCTTTACTCT
>ML880585.1:9817-26019 GCA_009831015.1 Picea engelmannii | reverse complement strand
TCCACATGCTAGTTATTTAGAGATTTTAAAATTCCACAAGGTTGTACCAATGACACGTAGTAATCTAGGTAAAGAATATTTGTAAGGACCATAGGAAGTCCACATGTTGCAATCTCACACCTAACTTATTAAAAAATTGGCACACTTTCTCACTTGCTTGCACATGAAGTCACTCCCCACACACATAATTTCTATTTTGAATAGTGGAGGTTGAAGTAGGTTTTATCCAAAGGAATTCTAAAACATCCCACTAATCCTTTTGGAAATTATCCACACCCATTTAATTCAAATGAGATTGGTTCACACCCCCAATCTCTCAACCCACCACATCTAAATATTTTCTAAAAACACACTAATTTTTCCTCGACATGAGGTGCCAAAAGAATTTTTTTAGTCTAGGTAGGTATCCAAAAAAAACCCCGTTATTTGGTTCTCACATTTTCAAAAATTAGAAGTTGAGAAATAAGGAACTTTCAAATCCTCCAAGTCAAGTGTTCCTACACCATAAGGCAGGGAGATACCCGTGAATGGTCAAAGGTCGAGGTACGATTGTTCTGCGCATCCCTCCTTGAGTCACACAACTCTTGGAAGGGCATTCATCTCGTGACCCATTTCCGAGGCCAAAAATTTAAATGTCGCACTTTGACCAAGGTAACTAGTGACCAAACTTAGGACATCTACCCAGGTGGAAATTGTGGGCTGCAATTGCACCTTGATCAGATTTTGTGTGGCTATTGGTAAATATTGCCATCTCTTTTGGGATATGCACCCTCTACCCCTCATTATAATTGATTACTTCAACCTTCACTAGTTCCTCTTCTGGTGGCTTCAAACCCCACTATTGAGTTCTTTTAGAAGGCCCGGTGCTATTTGAGAGGAAGGATGATATGTCTTTTACGACATGAGCATTTTTTTTTATTGTTCCCCCATGTGGAAAAAATCCACCTATCCACATCTTCTCTTATTTACAGTTGATTTATGTATGATGCTCATTTGATTACATGAAATTGTGAGTTATACTATCTTGTGAAGGTCCAACATTATAAAAATATCTTGTTCATTTATTTTTCTCTTGTCATCATTTCCACACATTCACTTTGCTATTCGAAAAGCATAGAGGACCCACATAATCCCCGTCATTCTAGATGCTTGTATAATATCGCTCCTATTCTAGGAGGAGTCCCTAGTCTTTCCAACTCACTGGCTCAACCATCTCACACCCCCGTGAGTGCTACTATTTTTGGATCAGCCTTACTTGGTTCCACTTTGCTTGGGTCCACCTCCCAAGGCCATCCATCCACTATTTCTCCTTCACAAGGAGGAGAGGGGGGGGAACTTATTCTCAAGGGAGAAGTACAACCCCACCAAATCTCTCTCAAGGGACAGGTCCACTACTTGCTCACATGATGGATGGAAATAATCCTCCACCAAATCTCCCTATGCCATACTTGACATCCCTTAATATTCCAGATTTAATAAAACTCACTAATGATCCCATTTTGCATGATCCCACTTGGCCCAATATGCCTACCAAGTTACCTTCAGACATTCCAAAGTTTGAAGGAAAACCAGGGGACGATCCCGCCAACCATGTTATGAAATTCCATTTATGGTTCTCTTCAAACAACATCATGGATGACTCCATCCACTTAAGGTTGTTTCAGTCAACTCTCACAGGTTCCTCAACCAAATGGTATGTGGATGAAAAATCAAGGTCCCATGTGACCTTTGAATCATTGGCCAAGGCCTTTTTGTCCTTTTTCCAACTACCAGTTCATCATGATACTGGTTTATAACTTCTCTCAGAGTTAAAAAAAACTACTGCAGTCCATATATCTGATCACATCCATGAATGGCGTCGACATTGTAGTTTGTGTAAAGAGGAAACCATCAAAGAATAACGTCTTGATTGGTTTCTCAAATCACTCGTCTCTTTTATTACCAAGGATGTCGCATCCGCTTTTCCTCAGGTGGAAGAGGAATCCATAATCAAGTCCCAACAATTTGACCTCATCTATGCTCAATCAGGTTACTTTTACATAGTGTTACCTGATGCACCCAGACCCATACCATTTGGCCAGAAAAATCCTAGGATGTCCCGCGCTGCGGATGGGTTGATTGGTTCCATGACACACCACAACCCTTACATACAACCACCACCTATTTATGGTGCACCTTAGTATCCAAAACCCTATGTAGGGCCATATTATTACCCTCCCCCCACTTACCAACAACCATATCATGTTGTTCCCCCTTAGTCATTGGGGGGACCCCCACCGGTACCCCAGATGCATCCGGTCTCTCAGTCAAGTGTGAGTCCACCCCCAACTGCTACATGTGACCATAATAGTTGTGGAGGTACTTTAACTTCCTATATTCCATATGGATCGACTTCCCAAACCAATCCATATTTTCCATTTCCTGGTCCTCCACAACCGGTTTCTCCTCCACAAGGACACCCACATGCCGACATTAATTTTGTTCATCCCTCTCCCATTCAACAAATTTGGGATTTTGAATAGTTGAATACAGAAAATCCATCCCATTATCCGAATAATTCCAAGAATAAAGGAAAAAATTGAAACAATAATAACCCAGGACCAAGAGGAAATAACCCCCAACAAAACCATCCCATTGGGGGAAACCAGAATCAAGGCAACCAAAAAAACCAAGGCGACAATAATCACAAACGACAAGGAAAGAACAAAAAAAAATATCAAGACAAACTTCACTTGCACTCTTTGTGGTTAGTATGGACATTATACTCACCATTGTCTCCAAATTTATGACCTCAAACAGATGAAAGATTCCATGAACATGCAACGTCCTCCAATGTCGCCTACCCCCCAACAAGCCCCACAAAAATACTTGCAACAACCACCTCCAGTCATTCTGCAAAACCCTATTCCACACCAAGGTGTGATGAATAACCAACAGGAGGTACACCCTGCTCCACCCCAAATGGGGTAGT
The DNA here is from genome assembly GCA_009831015.1 of Picea engelmannii. Lineage (NCBI taxonomy): Eukaryota > Viridiplantae > Streptophyta > Pinopsida > Pinales > Pinaceae > Picea > Picea engelmannii. Next base: position 23,048 of record ML880585.1, on the reverse strand, counting down.
ACCAAAACCCAGGTCCCAATCAACTTGGAAATCTGGTTGATCGCAACATCCTCCTTACTAGCGAAGAAGAAATTCTTCTACAAACACGCGGTCACCATTACAGTGTTTCCCATGAATCTACCCCAAACACCTAGAAAATGTCTCCCACTACAATTATATCACCATTGATTATTCCATGCCCTAACACTGAACCAAACCCTCGTATACCACGTATTTTATTATGAAGGAATGTACATAACCATCATGCTAGGGAAGCCCCCCACTACAATCTGGTCAACGACTTAGCAGAGTCTCTTGTAGCCATGTTTGTATTGGAGGTCCTCCAAAACTATCCAACTCAACGGAAATACTTTATTTCCTCCTTGGGGGAAGTTAACCTAGCAGATACTAGACTCATCACCTTTGATATAGATAGTGGAGAACCATGCCTCCCCACCCTGGTATATTTCCAGATACCAGTTAAGATTTAGAACATCACATCTCATTGGTGTATCATCTATGAAGGTGCATCCACATGCATCATGTCCAAACTCATCTGACAAAAACTTGGCTCACTAGAGCTAGTACCATCTGCCATCACCCTTAGAGTTTGTGACGACTGACCATCATCCCCTGAAGGGCTCTTCCAAAATGTCCCCATAAACATTGGGGGAAAACCATAATCATTGACATTGAAGTTATATATTCCCCACTTGATTACAATATCTTGTTCAGACGTAGCCACATGTATGCTATGAAGGCAATGTCCTCTTTTGTGCTTCGAACAATGATGTTCCCCCACAATGGGGAAATCATCACCATCGACCAAATTACACATTATGAGCCTAAACATTCCTCCAACATCGATAACATTCTTCCCCTTGTCTGCATTATATTAGATTGTTATTCTCTCATCGACATGGGTCCTGGAATTTTCCAGAACCCATCCTTGCTGGGGGAATATCATGGAGCACCACCTCTCCTACCCCCCTCAGCACAAGTGTGTGTAGTATCTTCTAATGGAACAAATATCAAAGACACTATTCCTCCCATAGAGTCCTCTCCTCACTTTGACATCCCACCAGTTGAAGAAATATTACCTCAGGAATCCCCTGACAACCCCACTACACCACTTATCCAATATTCCCCCCCTCCCCTCCAGGGGAAAATCCCAGTTTTGGATATAGTCCCCAAAGACATTACCCAAATTCCCTTTTTCTACCCTCCACCTGGAATCCAAGCCTTCCAAGTAGCTACAACCCTCAACCTTCCTAACATGGTTCTTTCCATCCCTGTATGGTATATTCATCCACCCACGGTGGTTCCTCAACTGTATCTCCCTCCTCAGATAGAGGGAATACCGATGCATATCCTAGTACATATTCCTTCCACACCACCACACCCCCAACTGTTGGCACCACTGCCACTGTTGGGGGCAAATGAAAGAAGGAATATCCCACAGCTCCACTTCCTCCCCAATTCCAACCTCCTTATGCACTATGCGAAAGAGAAGGACACCCCACCAATAGATGGCCTACTCTTCCCAAGTTATGCAATCTGATCCAACTCCCTCGAGCAACCACGTTTCTCGTCGCTCCACCAAGTACGTCCACTGCTACTATGGAGTCCTCCACTGCTTGTGACATATGCTCAGAATATGTTGACTACACTCATCATTTCCCATATCTACCTCATTTTCACCATACATTATCCACAGTATGTGAAACATCTCGGCCAGAGCCCTCTTGGCCACTCCCTATGGAGGCTCACATTACTAATATTCGATATATTTCATTGTCAGTCCCCGAGTGAATGAGGTACCCTCCACAATATTGGTACATTCACTTTATGTCCAATAGTCCCTCTCACCCTATTCACAATATCCCATCTACGTCCTCGCCACTTGAGGAGAATAATGCTTACCCATTGACAATTCCCCCTGTCACCTCCCAGGATCCCTATATTCTCTCATTTTTCACTGTGACAAAGATATACTGGAGGAAATCACTACCCCGATTTCCCATGGAATGTTCTCCATCGTCAAGAACTTTTCCTCTCACAAGAGGTCTTTCACCCACTTTATTGGTAGACCCAAGCTCCCATAATCTTCCAAATCACTTCAGAACACTCTCGCTAGATCACCAATAATGTTAATGCAAATGAGGTGGCATAGTGGGCCCACTATCCATATATATGACCTTTTTCCCAACTTCCATACTCTATTACAAGAGACCAAAGCCTTTTTTTTTCGATTCGTTCTCAGCCACAAGATCCTAGTCTCGTCATCTACACATTCACACTCCTCGGGCCATCATTTTCACTTGGCCTCAGAGGAGCCTTTTTCTCACATGATGTTCAAGTATGCATGCTCATGTTCAATTTTATCAAATAATTGTTATATGTTCTTTATCATCAGATATTTTTCATGTCGGGTATTTGTTTTTCAAGTGTGAAGGAACTTGTTCCGCAAGCGTACATCCCCTTGAGGTATATGTTCGACATTGGCATGTAATTATTCCCTCTGTAAATCAATTTCATCTCCCATTCATACCCTATGACATTTACCTTTAGGGTCCTTACATCCGGCTGTGCAGTACCTTTACCTCTGCTGCATTTGAGTATTGTCATTTGGTAGCACTCTCCCCCACATGAGTTTTCCCATTCATAGTTCCCCTTTTCAACTTGACAATCATGCTAATTTCACCCCCTAGGGATGGGAGTCTCAATAGTCATATGCACTTCCAAGAATGAACCCCATACTTCTTCTCATCATATTGCTAGCCTTCCCAATGGAATCCTAGGTCATATCATCTCGGTTCTATTGATTGCACCTCCGCAGTATCATCATCCCTCCATCTCATACACCATCAGTTTGCCCATATGCAGATTGCCTTCCATTCATTTACCTCATATAGAAACCCACCCATGGGGCCCCCACCCTCCACCAGTTTTATTTCAAAAAATTGCACCTTAACAAGCCAAGCCATCTTTAACTGGGGCACACATTTCTGTATCTGTATACTCAACCCAAATTATTCTTTATTTCTTTGGTAATTGTAAAAATTCTTTTCTTCCAGCATATACTTAGATTTTTTGTCGTCACCATTGATTACCTTTTTTTTTCCTCGAAACGCAACCCATGTTGCCCTTGGTTGGGGCATCCACTCTTGTTTCATTCTGACATCGTTCACGAACCCTGAGTATCCCAAGTCCATGTACCCATGATCTCTAAGTTTGTCCACTTTGTTAGCCTCTGCCACAATTTAAACCCATATCTAGTTGTCCCCCTTGTTAGCACTCTGTAAATTTGTTGGGCTGATAAAAAAATGACAAAGGTAACCTACAAACCAAATTTAGAGCTAGGTACTATCCTACTCAGCTTACAGAGGGCTCTCTTGTGTCACTTGGTGTTTCTTTGGAAATCAATGGTTAGGTTTAGTTTGTTTTTTGGGGTTCTTTTATAAATTTGTTGGCAAGGAAGGGGAGGGACATTTAGGGCTATGGAGTCCAAATTATGAAAATGAATGAAAACACTGACTGGTCAGTAGAAATATCCAAAGGATAAAGGCTAAGCAAGGCGATGAATCTGAGTTATAAATTGTAGTTTGTAGAGTGTAAGAAGAAAAAGAAAACAATTAACTGCATCAAAGCATTTATGAAATGAATTCTGAATTAGTTATGAAGAACTTAACATAGTTTAAATTTATTAATCCAAGAGAATCACAAGATGAATTATGGGATTTTAAACTATCCAATTTAAACAAAATACAATGAAAATGGAATTAAAGAACACGGGAAATACATACAAGGAGAGAAGAAAAAACTCATATCACCACCATTAGAATCTTTTCATAGAGACATCAAAAGCTTCTGCATATGTATTCAATTCAGCTACAAAAAATTACGATTGAGTTCAGAACAACTAAAAGGTTCCCTTCCACTTATGCCAACATTGATACATTTGGAACTTCTAACATTTATACAATTCGAGTTCCTTCAATTAGAAACCGATTACAATAGTTGAACTGAAATGTTTCAGCTTCTAAAACTGACTACAATAATTACATTTGACAGTTTCGGTATGGGAACCAATTACAATGATTAATCAAAAAATGTTTCATCAGTTCCAACTGTCAATACCTCTAACTCTTCAGCTTCTGCCTTTTCCATTTGTCCTGTTTTGGTCATCTGTCTGATCTTCCATTTTGGTGACACATGGGCATTATCTGTTGGTTCTTGGAAAACTGCACTTTGTTTTACCCAACCACACTATCTCCTTCCAATGCAAGTCAAAAGGAATATCATAGTCCATCATTTATTTGATTAGGATCTCCAGGTCAATGCAAGAGGCATACATCATGATTGGCATTCTGATCTTCACTATCTTGAACTCATTCAAGATATCAAAATTTGTGATCAAATATTCCACCAAGGTTTCTCCTTTCAAGTTTTCCTCCATTCTTTTAAACGTGGAGTGATTCATTCTGCATTGGGTGAGGCGAGAGTTGTATTCTTCCTGATCATACAATTTTTCCTTTCCATCCCAAAATGGTGGGAGGCCTTTGATGAATAACTCTTCAAACAGATCTTTTAATTCCTGTATACTCTGCTCCATCTGTATGGCCTTGGTTTGGACTGATTTTAGCAGGTTATGATTGGAAATGACCCTCCTAGCCCAGATGATCAATGTAGTCCTATCTTTGACCCCAATGATCTAAATTTCTACAGTGGGGATGGAATTTATCAGGTTTATGGAATTTTGTGCCCACTCTGATGGTTTCTTTTCCAAGGTCTCATTTACAACAGTGCACCTGCTTCTGGCTGTGATGGCCATGTTATATTTTTCATTAATGAAGTTGAAGTACACCCTAAAATTGACAGCTTCAGTAGCAATAGAATCTCAGATGATGTGTTTGGCTCCCTACAACAATCCTTTTCCTCTCAACCTTGTTTTTAGTTTGTCTAATATTTCATGCAAATATTGATTCTCCTTTTGGAACTGATCCATCCTCTCATATTTTGTTTTCATTTCTTGCTTCAATTTCTCTATATCTCCCTTTAGACCTTTGATCTCTCCCACCTTTAGGCTAACTTGTGAAATAGCCTGGACAAGTCCTTCGGTGCTTGGCCCAACTTCTACAGTAGAAGGTACAACTACAACCATGTTTGGTAATTCTATATGCCCTTGTGACCAATTCACTTTTTCTTGTTCTAGCTATAATACCTTGGCCTTGTAGTTCATTGCCTCTTGTCGAAATGCCTCCTTCTCCTGTTCTAAAGAAATGAGTTCTGATGTTTGTGGATTCTCTATGGCAGGCATTTTTAGTTTCTTCTTCAAGCTTTGGATCAACTTGTCTTTTTCTTCTAACAAGGATTTCACTCCCTGAGGGTCTTCAGATTCTAGCCTCTTGACCTAAGCCTTCTAAGCTCTACTGGATTCTTTTTCTTGCCTCAACATCCCTTCCAACTTAATTTCAAAAGTTGACATCTTTGAATTCTTCAGGCTTAGACCCAAGTAATATGAATACATCATGTCACTGGTATTCCTGTGGAATTTCACTTTGTCTGCAGCACTGATGTTTTCATATTTTAGCTTGATCTCAGACACTTTATCCTCATATGCAACTACTACATTGAATGTCTTCTTCTCTACATCTCTCACTATGAACAGAGAAGACTTATGCTGAGATATATTTTCTACTTCAAGGATTAACTCCCTCATTTCACTCATAGCCAAGTTTCCTTTCTCATCATATTTCTTTGCCAAATCTTCTTTAGATTGATAGGATTCTACAGATGCCTTATCAAAGATGTGTTTTGTTTTGCTGAAAGTCCTTGAGTTGCCTTCACTTTGGAGATTTCTTCCTTTCCCAACTTCTACATTGCTTGTGCCACTCTCCAACATATCCATTTTTACTTATTATTTAGGATCTTCCTCTTCTAGATCCACTATCTGTGGGGATTGTGTGATCTTCATCATTTTAGGGGAAGTTTGTTGATTGTGGTGCTCAAGGCCTCTGAACTGCTTCTTTTGTTGTAAACACTTACCTTGGGGACTTTAACTATCATCTTTTGAGGAGTTTGTTGTATTTGAGTCTGGTGTAGGGTTGCCTCCACTTGTTGTGTTTTAGATGATTGCAAGATTGCTTCCATATCAACAAAGACATCTATATTTTCCAATTTGTCAAAACCCTCAACATGTTCATGCTCATAGGGGGCTTGTTTTTTCATTAGTCTTCTCTTGGATATGATCTGATGTGGACCATATATTCTTATCTGTAGTTGTGCAAATCCAAAATCCTTGAGATTTTCTTGGACCTGAGATAAGCATGATCTTGTCTTGACAATGAAGAGTCCAATGATGAAAGGGAATTTGAGGTTGGATGCCTTGTGTAGTTTCAGGAAGTGCTTTGTCTCTGATGTGATTCTTTTCCTAATGAACTCCAGGGAAAATACTCTAGGTGTCAGAAAAAAGGCAGAAGATAGGGGGATTCATGAAAACCATAAACCCATATCACTGTTGAATGCATGAACAACACCCAGTCCCCCACTCTATTTTCTAGATTTGGATGTAAATAAATCCTCATGTCATCTAGGACTCCTGGCAGTCTGGTGTTGAAAATCAGGCTGTAAACCTGTTATCGGGCTAATTGTTAAGTGTGGACACAAATCAGTCCCCATAGATTCACTACGAAACTAGAATAAAACAAGATAGTGCACTACTCTTTCCTTAGATTTCAATTATGTACGTGATCAAGGAATCATACAATATGAACAAATAACATTCATATAGGAAAGAAAAGTATATCTATATTAAAGAATGTGGAAGAAATATACAACCAGATGCCTTGATGTCATCAAGTTCCTTCCAATAGTTCCTTTCTTACCACACACATCTAATATAGAAATTCTAAGACTATAGATCTGATAGCTACTCACAATCTATCTTGACAAAGAAAATCTAAAATCCAACATACAAGCTCCAAAAACTCCAAGCTACAAAACTCAATAACAAGCCAATCTAACTTTCTCCATGAGAGCTATTCTCCTTTTATAAGCTAAAGAGGATAAGGTGAGGAGGTTAGGATGATCCCACTAAATCATGAAAGAGAGCAAGATCCAAACCGTTTGGAGGCCACCTCACCATAAAACCTTCTCCTTCTAGAAGAATCAAGAAGACGCTCATTTTTCCCATGTACAGGAATTTTCCCACCCTAGCTATAGAGCAACTTGCAGAAACTCTGCAACCTATATATAGAGAAACGTGCAGAAATCAGGTATTTCTGCACCCTCCGTATAGAGCAGCCTACGAAAATCCTCCTTAATAGGGTTTTTACAAAGGAAAATACAACTTATTCTCTTAGTAAAAGTTATTCTCCCTTCTTTCTTCAGGAATTCAGGCCACTAACCCCTCTGAAGGAAACATATAGGTTTACATCATTAATGGTCATAGGGGTGATAAAAATAATGTGTAAAAAAACCCTGGGCATGACCTTGTTGATAAAAATGAGCATTGTGATTCTCTTACATTCATTTGATATGAATGTTGCTTCAGGGAACTCTCTCTTGTTTGTTTCCAGAAAAATATTCAGCAAGTATGTGTAATATCTGAAATGTCTTAGGTTCTGAACAATTCACTAGATTCTTGTGGATATTATCAGCTATGAATTTATCAAAGATGATGCAAACTGATTGACTAGACTCTGACTGGAAAAACTCCAACAGAAAACCTAACATGACCTTGACCACATACTTGTCATTATCTAGACATAAAATCTGACTCTGTATGGAACAGGCCCATTGGACTTCAATAACCATGACATTAACACTCATTGACAGGAACAAAATTTCGAAAATATGCTCTGGTTTGACAATTGTTTGCAAAAATAGGTCTTTGACTTATGAGGGACATTCCATGTAATCCATGATTAGATTTTCTTCTTCAAACGGTTCAGACACTGCGGAGGAGGACTCTAGTATGTCGAGGGTGCTTCGAATTGACAAAGTCTCTACTCTACATAGGACCTTGGACCCTCATTTATTTAAGATAAATTTATCTTCCTATGAATTCAGTGAAAGGGAATGTGACCTCGACAACGTACGGGACTATAGTGGCCTAGACTGCTTCAAGGAAGGGTATCTATTTCCCTACATTATCAAACAGATTAGCTCTCGACACGGATATGGGAGAAATGGTGATTACAGTGTCGAACACATCTAAATCTCTGTCAATTAGGGATTCTTCCTTTGACATGGGGTCTTTCTCTTCTACTGACATAACCACAGGGTCCATGGTGGCGATGGAAAAAAACCCGTGAATGAGTGGAAAAGGGAATGCGATTGGCGTGTTATTGAGCTTCAGATTGAATGGAGTGGTTGCACTAACTTTCAACTTTCTAGTATTTGAAAAATAATAAAATAATGACAAGTGTTTCCCCTTATATACTTTTCCAATTTTGGGGGCAAGAGGAAGTGGTTTGGGGAAACCCTCTTATCACCCCAAAATGCACCCAGTGGTGCCACATGGTCCCGAGCTGAAACCATGGTTTACTTTTCAACTCGCATTCATGAATTATCCTCCACGCAAGTCCTCCCCCCGAAATGATCACCAACCATGTAGCACCCACGATCTGAGACCCATCAGGTCCCATCAACTCCGCGCTACCACTATATTTAGCCTCCTCCCGCTAAACGTGGCCCTGTCCTTCAATTTTCCATGCCTCTACATCATTTTAGCACCTCGCTAAGTCCTAGAAACTATATTTCACATAGAAATTGTTATGGTGATAACATGGGATCCAACTAGGGATGCTATCCTTCCTGCGAGGTAGAAAAGAACAACAGACCAAGTACCTACCCATTGGGATATTATTTACTCTTGCAGCTGAATTTACCAAACTTTATTCAGAAAGATCAAAATATACTCAGCATAACTCAAGGCCTTCACCTCGAGCTTTAGTTCTTTTGATTTAACTTCAACTGCTTCAAATGAAAAACAAAATGGTTATGTACAATGAATGGAAAGGGTAATGGTTTATTTAAACAATATAATTTTTGAGGAACCTGCCATTCATAGTTCCTCCTCCAACGATGTCTCCATTACCTTCATGTATCAGATAGAAATTATTCCCATGGTACGCCACGATTTTGAAAGGTCCCAACCATATATGGTCAAATTTCCCATGCTTTCCCTTGTCTTAATTTCTGGCATCCCATCTCAATACCAAGTCTCCCACTTTGAAATCATCCTCCTTGGTATGCCTGTCAAAATCCTTTTTAATCTTGTTTTGGTGTAGCTGAGCATTGTTAAATTATTTTTTTCTTGTTTGTTGGACATTAATCAATTCATATTTTCTTCTTTGAGTGGCATTTGTTTTAACATCCTTCTCATGTAAAAACCTCATCATTGGAAACCCTAATGTAGTAGGAAACATTGCTTATGTGCCATAAATAATCTGGAAGGGTGAAGTAGAAATAGATATTTTTGGAGTGATCCTGTCAGCCCATAGTGCATGGATGAGCTTTTTGTGCCAAGCTTTTTTGTTATCTTGCAGTAGATTTTTGATAATTTTGGTCAAGATTTTATTTGATGACTCAGCCAAACCATTACCTTGAGGGTAATAAGATTTGGAGTGACCAAGAGTTATATTGTAGTCACTGCAAAATTTCTCCATCTTTTTGGACTTAAATGTTGTTGCATTGTCTGTAATGATTTTGATTGGAAGAAAATATATAAAAAAATAGCTTGTTAGTTCTCTTTCATTATTTCCATTTGCCTTGCATTGTTATTTGAAAAAGGAAAAGAAATTAGCATAGTGTTTTGTTTTCTTCTCATCTTAAAACAATTTCAAAAGAAAAATAAGAAAGATAATCCTTCTTTGCTAGTGTTCTTATCATTTCTTTTTTCTGCAAGAGTCTTAACAACATCAGCTGCACTACTAGACCTTTTGAGTAAATCAAACCTTAAAAAGAACGCTAATTAAAAATAACTAGACTTTTATGTTTGTAGGGTCCATAAACTAGTTTAGGGTTAGGGCCTTGAATTAGGATGGAGAGGAAACTCTTCAAGGCCGTTAAAAAAAACATACGATTTTGTGTTAAGGAGTGTAGAAGTCCAGTAACATGGAAATTATCTAGGACCCCCCTCTAACACAGGGGATAAACACAAGTTCATGTGCAGAAAGGTAGCAGAGATAACCCCTCCAAAGCCGGACCAAGTGTACTAGGGAACACATATAGAAGACTTGTCTTAGGATTTCATTGATGGCATTTTCCACGGAGCTTCATGGGTCTTGAATCCATTCGAGGTCCTCAGTCATCTTCTGGAACACTTTCTTTCGATACCCTTGATAGCTTTTGGGCTTGATACCCTGCTCATTTTGGTCCACCCGATTGTCGACTGTACTCGCCTGGTGATTGTTCACGAGCTGGAAACCTAGTTGCCTTTATTTTAGGGACTTACACAGGTGACCGCAGGGGTATATTGCAGTACTTAGGGAAGACATTGGGCCATGCTTTGAAAATTATACCTGAAGGGTGCTTCGGTATCCGAGTTTCACTTGCACCGGTAAGTTTCTCTAGTGTTGGTTTAATGTAATTGTTCTTCCAACTAGTTAGTCATTTTCTTGATTTGCCTTTAGGAACTTTTATTGTGTGCTCTATGCTCCCTAGTTTTCCATAGTGAGTTAGTCAGTCTTGGATTTGGGTCTCTAACCTAGGGTGGTAGACCACCCACTCCGTCGATTGAGAGGACTTTTCAGTCTTCCTCTTAGAAACGTGGAGATGCCTCTTTATAGGCTTTGTTTTGATAACACTGGTTCTTTAGAGTCAATGTGTGAGACTTTTACAGATTTGAACGATCCCACAAGGGGAGAACCTCTGCATAATATCTTCATGGCTAAATTTTCTGATGATACCAACCAAGGAACCCTTTCGCAAGGGGATTCTTTTGCTTTTAATTTCTTTTTAAATGTTGGTGTCCCTTTGATGGCCACTTTATACATTCCTGGGTTGAATGTGGGATTATCGGTTTGGTTGGGTACCATTCCAAATGTCCCAAATTCTCTTGATGCTTCCAAGTTAAGCACTTCATGCCATGGGCATAATTTTGATGTTCCTTTGTCAGCAAATTCTTCTCCTCCTCCTTCTCCCACATCTGGTGAAACTAAAGTTACTAGCAATCAAAATTCTAAACGAAGTAGAAAGAGGAAGAATAGGAAGAAGAAATCACCAGCCCCTGGCAGTCATGTTGGGGGAAAAAGTATAGTCACTACTAGTTATACTAGCAATAGGTCTGTAGCCTCTGTGAGTCATGTTATCGACCCATCACCAACCTCTGCAATTCATGTTGGAGATGTGAAACCAACCACCGCTAGTCATGCTGGGGGCATTGATTCTTTTGAGAAACCTAGATGGATAGGATGTAAACCTAAGTTCCCTTGTAAGATTTGCAAGGGAGATCACCTTATTCATCTATGCCCTGGCATTCCAGAGGTACAAAGATTGTGGTCCCTGTCTACAAGCTCTTATGATTCTAAGTCTTCTCAGGTTTCCTCACAGTCTATTCAGCCATTGGTTGAGAAAGTGGTCACGTTGATGCAATCATCGATTGATCCCACTCCTCTTTTGAGGGGTGAGGTGCCTTTAGACCTTGTAGTCTCTCAGTCTATTCATCCATTGTTTGAGAAAGTGGTCACGTTGATGCAATCATTGGCTGATCCCACTCCTCTTTTAAGGGGTGAGGTGCCTTTAGACCTTGTAGTCTCTCAGCCTATTCAGCCATTGGTTGAGAAATTGGTCATGTCGATGAAGTCATTGGCTGATCCCACTCCTGTTTTGGGGGGTGAGGTGCCTTTAGACCATGTAGTCTCTCAGCCTATTTAGCCATTGGTTGAGAAAGTGGTCATGCCGATGTAGTCATCGAATGATCCCCCTCCTCTTTTGGGGGGTGAGGTGCCTTTAGACCATGTAGTCCCGCAGCCTATTCAACCATTGGTTGTGAAAGTGGTCATGCCGATGCAGTCATCATATGTTCCCACTCTTCTTTTGGGGAGTGATGTGTCTACTGACTATGTTTTTAGCATTTTTGGTTCAATACTTTCAGAACAAGGGGGAATTCCGCTCATTCCAAGCACACCCCCTCCAAGCCCTAGGATGGTTTCCTTTGATTGGAATGATCTTGTTGAGCCTCATCTCCCTTATTCTGCACCTTTTCAAATAAGGGTTGAAGTTAATTCAACAAACATTTATCGTTGTATCATGGATGAAGGATCCTCTGCAAGTATTTTATCCTCCTTGGTTTGAAAAGTCTTGGGATCTCCCGAGCTTGTGTCTTCTTCGCATGAACTGTTGGCTTTTGACAGAAGTCCTAGTGAATATTTGGTGGTTCTTCCTCAACTACCTATCTTGTTAGGTGGGAAGACTATCCTTGTTGATGTTATAGTGGTGCAAGGTCCGTTAGATTTCAATATGCTTCTCAGACATGATGTATATGCTATGACCGTTGTGGTGTCTATGCTTTTTCAGGTGATGAATTTCCCTCACAATGGAAGCATTGCCACTATCGACCAACTGGCATCTGATAATCACCACCCTAATTTGGAATTAGTTCAGACTACCGCGTTATATGTTCCTAGTTGTTGATTAAGGTTGGTTGTCATTGATGTCAACCCTTGAAGAAAGCCCCGTAGCAAAAAGGTTTAGGTAATGGACCCAATATTGTTTGATGTAAATATGACTCATTATTTTTTTTTCATGTTTGAGAAGAAGTAAATATGGATGAACTCCAAAGTGGTCCCATTATGGTGAAAGCCCTCGTGGGAAGACGCTTTGTGGAGTAAGAGAACCCATGCTTAATTGTGGAATAATGAGATGAAGGAAAGTGAATTTATCAGGGAAAATATTCTAGATGGATAGTTCTTGTCATTTCATTTCTGGTGGTATGTGGAACGTCACATACTTCCTCACGTTTAGAGAGTTATGGCCATGAGAAGTTGGAGACCCCAGGTTTGGGTAATGGACCCAAGTTTGTTTGATGGGTAACGATATGAGTTATGATATATTTTCAGATAATTCTATTCTATATGGATAGTAAATTTCATTCCATTTCAGGTGGTATGTAGAATGTCACATAACTCCTCACGGTTTGAGAGTTATGGCCTTACGAAGTTGGAGGACCCTCATATGTCATCTAGAAGCCCCAAAAGGTCAAAGTAGTCAAAGTGGTTTAAGAGATTTTAAAAGGTAAATAATA
>WSFP011480866.1:0-16203 GCA_009831015.1 Picea engelmannii | reverse complement strand
CCATTACCCATACCAGAGAGGCCATGGGATGCAGTGAGCATGGATTTTATATTGGGGCTGCCAAGAATGCAAAGAGGATTTGATTCAATCTTTATGGTGGTAGATAGATTTTCAAAGATGGCACATTTTATACCATGCCAGAAAACCAATGGCACAACTCATATTGCGAACTTGTTTTTCAAAGAAGTCATCAAACTTCACGGCTTACCAAAAAGTATAGTTTCAAATCGAGACACCAAGTTCGTGGGACATTTCTGGAGGACTTTATGGAAGAATCTAGGGACAAGTTTGTCTTTTAGCTCATCTTATTATCCTCGGACAGATGGGCAAATAGAAGTTGTAAACAAAATCTTGGGAGATTTACTGAGGAGCCTAGTGACTGAACACCACAGTTAGTGGGATCAAATTCTGCCATAGGCGGAATTTGCTTATAATGATTCGATCAATAGAAGCATAGGGAAAAGTCCATTCCAAATTATATATGGGATGCAGCCAAGGGGAGTTTATGAATTGAAGGATTCAGAACAGAATGAAACTAGAAGTGCTAGTGCAAAGGATTTTGTAGACGCAATGAAGGAACTTCACAGCCAAGTGAGGGAATGTTTGCATACTCGAGTCAAGAGTATAAGCGCAGAGCAGATAAACACAGGTGAGAACTTCAGTTTGAAGTTGCTGATCTAATTCTTGCACATCTGAGGAAAGAAAGGTTCCCAAGGGGAACATATAATAAACTGAAAATGAAGAAGATTGGACCATGCAAGATCGTAAATAAATTTGGGGCAAATGCATATGAGATCGAATTACCCGATGGGATAAGAATTTCACCGATATTCAACATCTCAGACTTGTACCCTTACAAAGCTCAAGAAGAAGGGGTAGAGAATGAACAGACAGGAGTTCAGTGGACCAAACAAATGCCTATAGATGAAAAGTCACAGATGGAAGGTATAATTGATAAAAGGGTCAGCACGAAGACCAAGAGGAAAGAGTATTTTGAATACTTGGTCAAATAGAAGGGACATCCAGTTGAAGATGCCAGTTGAAAGGATGAAGTAGAAATTCAGAAGCATGGATAGATCATGCAATAACTCATCAACAGGAGTCCATGAAAATTTCCAAGCAAGGGAGTATGATGCAGGAGCATCGCAAGCAACCAGCCAAGCGAGCATGAAGGTAGAAGATAGCTGGAAAGTGCAACATACATTCTGCACATTTTGGAAATGTTTTTGAAGCATTAATGTAATGGTTAAAAGGAAGCGTACTTGCGTATTGTAAAAAGATCATGAGCGATTCACTCTCATCTGTAGGAGGTAGAGGCATTTATGCATAGTTAATGAAAGTAGGTAGATTTAAATTCCAGATTAGACAATTTTAGGAACAGGAGGGAAAACGACTATAGACACCCTCATATTTGTATCTTTGGACCATGGGAACATTAGCATAGAGAATAAGAGAGTTGTAGCAGGAGAGTTGTAGAGGAGAACCCATGTACAAAAGTTATGAATTAATATATGAAGCTTTGATTCAGATTCATGGTGTTAGGATGCTTTCTTTGTATACATGCTAATTGATCTACTTATGGTTGTTTTATTCTCTCTGTCATGCATTTGTTGTTATGCTATGTATGTATGATTTCATATTAAGTGTTTGAAGTTTGAAAGAGAGAGGAAATGAGTTTCAATTGTTTCTCATCCTGAGTAAGAATTTCCTACAAGGAGTGCAGTGAAACGTCCGCAAGGTGTGCATTAATGAAGATTCAAAGTTCATCTCTGAAAGCTCAGGAGGGATACCATTGTTCTCATTTCAACAGAAGTGCAAGTGGAGCATAGGGGTCGTGAAAGGCATGCACAGGCTAGTTTAATCCTTAGAAGATTGTTAACTAAGGTTGAGAGATTGAAGGACTGTTGTTGCAGAGAAAGTGCACAGAGTCATGAGTTCAAATACCCAGAAGTAATTGAAGGATTTTCGCAAGGAGTGCATGGAAGAGTTCTTTGGTGATTTGAAGTTGCCAAAGAAGCTCAGAAGGGGTAGTGCCTTTGAAGTATTCAAAGGGAGGTGAAGTGAAATTTCTTTACAAAAGGAAGGTCACGACGAGGGGACATTAGTTCATTTCGCAAAAGTTCTTGAGGAGGGAACTGAATGGTCGGAATTCTCCGAGGAGAACTCCTGAAATAGCAAGGACCGTAGGATCCAAGGAAGTTGCAGGGGAATTTAAGCGTTGGATAGATCCACCTTTGAAAGGAAGGATTCAGCGTGGATCATTGATTTCGATCATTTGACCATCGATATCATTTCGGCATTTTGGGGATCATAAATCTGAAGTGTGGGTGAAACGTTTGGTTGGTCAAATCCCTGAAACGTGAAAAGAGTTTTCGTGTACAAAGACAAAGGGTGACGAGGTCGAAATTTCAGAACTTTAGAATTCAGGATTTTAGAGGTCCTGAGGACAAGTGATCAGGACACAGGGAGGAGGAAATCTTGAAATCCGAAGTCGCGGAAGGATATTTGTCGCCATTTCGGGATTTCGGAAAAATTGGAATTCGGAATATCGAAAGTCTTGAGGACAAGGAGCTTGGGCCCTTGCACTTAGAATTTTGAAGCTGCGAGATCTGGGATATCGCGAAGTGGTATTTCGGCATTTCAAAAATCAGGATTTCGGCATTCCCGTTGACAAGAATTCGGTCTCTTCACATGAGAACCCCCAAAGTTACAAAACGCGAAATAGTGTTAAGGGATGTTTCGACAATTTGGTGTTTCGGGGTTCAAGAAATCGAGAGGACAGTGCTCTTGGATCGAGAGTGTTGGACTCCCGGTACCCGAAAGTCTTAAATCACGTGGGTTTTCGGACCAAAGGGAGGCTTATATCCGTTGATCCTATTGGAGATATTGTTTCGGAGTTCAGGGTTTGTGGAGACCAGAGAACCGGAAGCCTTACATCAGGACTCACGAAATTGTGAAGTCTGAAATTCCAAAAAGGGGAAAAAGCTCCAAAAAGGAAAAAAACCCGATACAGGAGCAGAACATGGTCAGAGATTTCAGCGTATCGGCATTTCAGGTTTCAACAAGTGGAAGAGTCAAGGAGCTCGACATTAGGGATCGCGAACCCCCTAAATATGAAGTCCATAGTGGCTTAAATGAAGGGGTTGGTTAACCCTCGACATGGTTGTAGTGAAGATCCTGTGTGGACCTCGATTCTGAAGATTGGGGGTCTGCATCATTGACTATGTCCCTGACTGATATGGAAGCTTAAACACCATCGCTTGGGGTGGGGTGAGTTTGGGGTGGAGTCATGGACTGAGAGAGGGGAGAGGGTTCTTGGAAAAACAAGGGAAGAAACAATAAATGGATTCAAGAGATGAGTGAGCCTTGAAAATAGTCGCCATAGTTGAGAAGTGGTGGCACGGTAAGATAAAGAAAGCATCAAAATAGTCCGAGAAGTTGCAGATAGAAGTCAGACCAGGAGAAGTAGAGGAAGGACAGATGGAAGAGTTTTGAAAGATGAGAAGACAGGAAAGACTGGACAGTCAAAGATTAAGTGAGAGACAAGTGCAAAGAGAAAGAAGTCCCCAAGAGGGTGGACAATAAGGAGAAGGTGTAGAAGCAAGGGAGAAGGAATCCGACATGGATATTGAAGAAGAACAAGAATATTTAACCCTGATGCTAGGAAATATTGGGAATATGGTCAAAGAAACCACTTCGGAGGATGAGAATGAGACCCCCCATATCAAAGAAACTTGCCCCGAAGGCAGTGGCACCAGCCCCGAATCACCCCTACCCCAAATGTCTTATATACAAGTGGTAAACTCTATACTACCTTCTTATGTTATTTATGTTCCAGTACAACCATTTAGTTAGTCACAATCGAGAAGCGTGAGTACTGGGAGGATATTGGGATCCACTGGTAGGTTGCAACTAGGACCGTTAGGTTTTATTTTAGTAAGATAAGTAATATCAGCAATGGTTGGTAACGCGACAGGCTCGATTTCTTGATACCCAGAATTCCGGGGTAAAGGAGATGAAGATGTTGAGTAACATTGGTTCTTTTTTGAATCAATCTAGAGGTCCAAAGATACTCCAGATGCAAATAAATTGGTTAAGTTCCAGACTACCTTGAGAGGCCGTGCTCTCAAAAGGTACATGAATTTTATTGAGCCAGGAGTTTCGAGAATGCAAGTTCAAGCGTTCACACTTGACCAGGTATGAACCAAGTTCATAGAGGAGTCTAAGCTACCTTAGTCAGAACAACAAGCTCTGTCTGAGCTGGGTGGAATTCAACAAAGGGAAGGTGAATCAGCCTGGGAATATATCTAGAAGTTTAAAGATGCTACAGGGAGGTTAGCGCATCCAATTCATGAGGAACATCAAAGAGAATGGTATATCCATGGATTTCTACCTCTGATACGGATTCTATTAACACAACAATGGATATCCACTTTGACAGATGCCATGGAATGATCAATGACGATTGAAGCCATGGTAGGATATCTGGGGAGTATGAGAGTGACCAAACCCCCAACAAATTCAAATTATGTTCAACTACAAGGGAAATATCATCTCTTACATAGAATATTCAAGAATTGACAATACCCAAGCCAAGACGATCGCAAGTATGGTGTAGCAGATGTTACACATAAGGACATATGGTGAACGAATGTCCATGAATGAGGGGAATGGGACCTCCTTAGAATCCGATGGGACCCTCATCAGGACCCATGGGAGGAGTTTAACAAGTGGCCATAAATTTACCATTCCATAACCCAACCCCATATCATTCTTTTCCAGGTAATCAAGCAATGCTAGCAGTTCAATATTGCGATATTTTTCAAATCCAACGACATGGGCCAAGACAGTGCCCCATTATTCAGAAGTATTCCACAATATCAAATATTGTGCATTATGAGTTTTTTTCATCTACCACACATGCTACAAATTAGTGTATAGCATTGGATGCACTTGCGGACAGGATGGATCAAACATCATTTAGGGTGAATGAGAACCCTCAAGGACCAGAAAGAGGTCGAGGAGGTGGAGTTGGAGGAGACTTATGGTGAGGAAGAACTGGGGGAAGAGGACCAAATAGATGCTACAAATGTGATGATAAAGGCCACATGGATAGATATTGTCCTCATCCAAGGAAGCCATGGTTCTTTCATTGCATAACCAATGGGAACGCAACTAAAGACTTCTCAGAACTAATTGAAAAATGTGAAGATCGGGTATGAAAATGGGGAACTAACCTCATCAGTTCAGAGATAAAGAGATTTATTAGGGGACAACTTCCCAATGTTAATATCATCACACGAGGAGGGGAAAATACTGGCACAGATGCTGACAATTTGCCTCAGATCCAGAAAGAAACGCCTAAGGAGGACAGGTATAATCCTCTGAAACAAAATCAATTCTTTAAAAATGACACAAAATTATTTCAGAATATCCCTATCCCCAAGATGCAAGAGAAACCCGCTCAGCCTATTGTTTTCCCTAAGATTTCACAAGTCCCTGCTTCACCCCCTGCACCTAGAAACCCTGTAGCCCCAACGAGACAACTTGACTAGCCAAAAAATGTATTCAACATTTGGTTTCAGTCATTTTCTAATATCCTTGGGAATGACCAATTGACAGAAAAGTTGCATAATGCATTGTACCTAGTTCTAGGGAATGAGGAATCTACAAAAACAAGAATAAGGACTAATCTTTCTGAGAAGAGTTATCAACGAGTAGAGAGAAGGAAAGTACGAACTGGAAAAGATTTTAGATTAGTATCCCAACTATATGAGTTTGAGATCAAGGATGTTATGTTAGATATAGGATCTTATGTTAACATACTACCTAAAAATAATTTGGAAGGCTTAGGAAAACCCCAGTTGACATATTCCCCAATCCAACTAAGAATGGTCAATTAGTATTGCATTTTCCCAATAGGAAGATTGGAGAATGTGGAAATAGATGTTGCGGGAGTAAATATTGTAGATGATTTTGAGATGATCGTAATCATGGGGGATAAGGACCCTTATCCTGCACTACTTGGTATTGATTGGACCTATGAAAACTATGGGTTGATTGACCTAAAGAAAGTCACTATTAAATTTGAGACACATGGAACAAAAGTAGTTCAACCCTTGGATCCATATGTAGGCCCTTGATACACGGAGCCAACAGACAAAAATATGGAGGGAGAAGACTTGGATCAGTTGTACACTGTAACAACAGGAACGAGAGAATATTACATAAATCCTACTGTTGATGGATTAGTAAGTTGGAGGAGCATAAAATCAGTGGATGAAGATTCAGAACTGGCATTTGACAATTGGCAATAGGGCTCATATGAAATATTTTCAATAAGATGCACAATTGTCAGGGAAACTAGATGGGTTTAAACCGAGGTCAGAGAACACCCAATATATGCTGGTAACTCATAACTTGACAATTTTTTGGTCATCATGGAAGAAAAGATAGAGGAAGATCAAAGGATCTCAGTGTTGTATTTATCCCTCTAGGACATCGTTTCCTGATGGTGGACTAATCATAAAGCCTTAGTTCAAAACTAGGAAGATATGAAGCAAGCTATCCAATATAGATTTCAATATAAGGAGCAACTGGAATCAGAGATGAAAACATATTTCCAATTTGTTCAACTGTTCAACGAACGGTCTTATCATAAGGAACATATTAAACAATGCATGAAACAATGGCAAGTTGCAAAAAGACCATCTTGCTTCTAGGTTCAAGTATTTCCCCATTCATTAGGTCCAATTCTGAGATCTTGGTACATACATGAAGAAACCAGAAGACATACCAACGACTGGAAAATTGTTATAACCCTAAATTGCACCACACATGCTTACCTGGCATCAGGCCAATTCATATCCCTTCTTTGCCAAAACTCTGTTGAACAACTCTTTGAAAATCCTCTTGTGTCAAGGCCCACGTGCCCTAACCCATTACTGCACGCGTGTGCACGCTGGCTGACTCACAACAGCCCGCGTGTACCTAACAAATCACGAAAAAAGGAAAGTTGTTGATGGAACAAAAAGATATGGGTCAGTTAGCTGAAACTCTTGACCATGCATGGCCGAGGGTTCATCCAAAACCCTAGCTCCTTCTAGCCTATAAAAGAAGGGGTAGGGGTACCATTTGGAGAAGGAAAAAATATAGCGAAGAAACTATGCCCATTTACGTAATCCATTGTCACAACCCTTTAGCCTTTCCTCATGCCAAAGGAGATTTAACACAAAGCAGTTGAAGGACAGAAGAAGAGGAGCCCAGGATCAGGGTGAAGGAGCGGTGGTCGGTCTCATCTTTTTTGTAAGTTGATTCACTTTCAGTAATAAAAAGAATACTTTTCCCATCCCAATGCATGAATTGTCTATGGTTTGATTAATTTATGCTTGATTTCTAACCCTTGAGTATAGAAGTAGCAGGGATGCATAGTTGTTGTTTGTCTTGAGTACAGGTCATCTGTGGAAGGAGCAGTGAAAGAAAGTAATCAAAGAGCAATGGAGGATCTACATCGAACGCTGGTAATAAGGTTGGTGGTCCTTTTCCATGCATTTACTGTGAAAAAGGGGTTTAAATCTTGGGTTGTAGGTAAAAAAAGTAGTTTCTATTCTGTCAAAATCTGCATGCAAGTCTGACCCTAGTTTGCTAGTCCGTAGGGTGTTTTTCCCAACAACAGAATTGGCGACCATACTGGGGAGAATACTCTTTAGGGTTCCTGGATTTATTTAAGTTTTTTAGTAGTTTAAATATTAGGTTTTCTGTTTCTTCTTTGCCTGTCTTTTTCTGTAAGGTCTGAGCTAGCAGGAAGTCTGGTTTTCCATACTAGCTTTCCCTGACTTTTGCTTGACTATAGTTTTTAGGACACACGGAGGTACACACGGCCTGCAGAAGGCCTGCACGCATGTACCCGCACCCTATCCTCTGACAGCCCACGTGTGAACGCTAGCTGTAGAGATAGAAGTAGCATGTAGGAGTTCAGAGAACCCTAGAGGCAGTCCTCCTCTTCCCTGTCATAATTACACATTCTCAGGGGGTTTTCTGGAATCCTGTCTGAGTCTTGTTGGTTCACAGTCCTATCTCAGATTGCCTTTTTTCGCCTTATTATTCCTTACATTATTTGTCTTTTCTGTTAGAAAGAGCATCCAAGCCTTCAAGGGACCCTGGTTATCAATACCAGAGGCCTCTTCCTGGTCTGGACTATCTGTTTTCATAATTTTCCTTAGAATTTAGATATACACACGGCTTGTACAAGGTCAACTTGCGTGTACACGCTTCCTATCTCTGTTCAACATGAGTTTGCACGCGTTCTGTTTTAGTGACAGTCACGTGCTTGGACATGCTACTTTTTGTTCAGGGTGGGGCAGTCATCCCCTCCTTTGATAAGAAGTATTCCTCTCAGGTGTTTGACTCTAGGTTTGAACAGTCAGTAGGTTAGGTCATCTTACCCTTAGCCTACGTTTTCTCAGTTAATAGTTGACAGAAAATAAAAAAAAATAAAAAATTATGGTTTTTAGACAAGCATGAGAATCTTTGTTTTTTTTATTTCCATTGTGTGATTCTCTACTCTGATTCTTTGCAATCTGCGCTTTAAGACAGAATTTGTTTTTCTTGGTTTTTTGCTTGTCGGTATTTCCCCTTTGTTTCTTTATTAGCACTTAAATAAATAAATAAATCTCTTTTCATTTTCTTCTTTGGTTGAAAGGTGTGTTTTTGCATCATTAGCTAGGGAAAAGTCTTTTGTTTTGTAAGTTTTTGTAGTTCACTTAGATCATAAGTAGCTCGTAGTCGAGCGAAATTCCTTTAAGTTTGTTGTATAAAATCTTTAAAAAATAAAAAAAAATAAAAAATAAAAAATTGTGAAAAGTTGTTGAAATTTTGCATTTAGTAAAAGTCTTTTGTTTCCATCTTTTTTCTTTCATTTTTTCTTTCATCTTTGCACATCATCAGTTTCACCCTCATACCCCTTGACGTAAGATAAATCCATAAAAGCAACGCTAATTTTAAAAATCTACTAGACTTTTATGTTTGTAGGGTTCACAAACTAGTTCAGGACTAGGGCCTTGAATTAGGTTGGAGAGGAAACTCTTCAAGGCCATTCAAAACCAAATATTAGAGTCTAAGATAGGGAGTGTCTAAGTCTAGTTTCATGGAATTTATTCAGGACCCCCCTCTAACACAGGGGATAAACATGAGGTCGCGTGTGGAAAGCTAGCAGAGATAACCCCTCCAAAGCCGGACCAATCGTAGTGGAGAACACATATAGATGGCTTGTTTTGGGATTCCGTCGTTTGCATTTGCCATGGGGCTTCGTGGGTCTTGAATCCATTCGAGGTCCTCATTTTTCTTCCAGACCATTTTCTCTCGATACCCTTGATAGGTTTCGGGCTTGATACCCTGCTCATTGTGGTCTACCCGACTTTCGACTGTACCCGCCTGGTGATTGTTCGCGTGCTGCCAACCTAGTTGCCAATCTTTTTAGGGAAATACACAGGTGACTACGGGGGTATATCGCAGTACCTAGGACAGACATCGGGCCATGCTTTGCAGAGTATACCCAGAGGGTGCTTCCGTGTTCGAGTTGCACTTGCAATGGTAAGTTGCTCTAGTGTTGGTTGTTGTAACTGTTCTTCCAAATAGTTTAGTGATTGCTTGACTTATCTCTTAGGGGCTTCTTTTTAGTGTGTGTTACTTTTGAAAATTTAGAATACCTTAGCTTGTCTTGTCTCTTTTCACACAGTGGAGGATCCCAAGCTCTGTCGGTCATGAAGGATTCTTGGCCTGCCGTCGGTTACACTGGAGCCACCCACGCCACCATTAAGGCGGAAGCTAGACCAACAAGGGTCTTTTGAAGTGACTGGGTTACAAACTTTTGTGCCCGAACAACTCCCGGAGGAATCAACCGCCAATATTGGCTCGGTTGAAACCCCAACCACTGATATCTTGGCACCGTTTATTATACCAATCAAATTTCACGAATGCCAAGCAGTGCCTCACATAGGTATGGAAACAAACGTTGTTACTTCTTCTGGGAATTATTCAATTCCCACCACAGTTTCTACCATAGGAGAGTCATCTCCTAACTTACCGTCGTCGGTCCGAGCCACCATGGTCTTGACCGCAACTACGTCGTACAGTGGACTGAACCTGTCTATGGTGGCAGCCACAACCCCCTTCACAACTAGTGCGACATGCCCTCCGTTCTCATACGGTATGCGTAGTTCGGGTACAAGTCCTGCACTAACCTACTCCACTTTATAGACTTTGGGTCTGGGGGCAGGGAGCTCTAACACTCCTCTACAAGGTCAAATTGGGGGCACTCCTGTCCCTTTTAACACTTTTCCTTATGTAGGAGGTCGTATCCCTCCTTCGTCCCCTTCGCTTGGTGGTCCGCATCAGCAGTCCGCCGAGCAGCCTACACACACTAGTTTATTTGGAGCAGGGAATCAAGGAACACCTGCACATAGTATGCCAGTAGGTTTGACATCATTTTCTTGGAATGGGATGTTTGGTAACAACACTTTCTCATCAACTTCTTTCCCATCTAGGGGAAATCCCATTTTTGGACAATCTACTCCTGTGCAGGGTACTATTCCTGCATAGGGGGCACATATAGAAGTACCTTGGAACTGAGGAAAAGGATCCGTTCCCTCCTCTAGAATGTCGTTCTGGAGTAATTATTTCCACAATCAATGGAACCCTGGATAGACTACTATGCCTCTCCCATCATGACCGGCATGGGGTAATCCTTCCCAAAGTCCTTCAAACATGATGCATGCCCAACACTCTATGTCCTTTATGTGAAATCAGCCGATGATGTCTCCACAGATGAAAAATCCTTAAGCTGGTTAGGGCCATGGTTTCTACCAGAATCCGGGCCAGTAACCAAACTTTTCCTGGCAACCTGGTTCCAGTCAAACTCAGGACCCTTTTTCCCAGGTTATCAGCAACAACTGAAACTACCATTCCTGGCGACTTTACACTTGCCAGATTTGACAAGGTTGTTAAATGATCCTATTTGACATGATCCACGTTGGCCTCCTATGCCAATGAAGTTGCCTTCAGACATCCCAAAGTTCAAGGCCAAGCCTAATGAAGATCCAGGTGATCATGTGAATACCTTCCATCTTTGGTGTTCATCTAACTCATAGAAAGATGACTCCGTACAGTTGTGATTGTTTCAATGTACTCTTATCAGGAGTGTCTCAAAATGGTACATCGAGCTCGATTGCTCAAGATACTCTTCTTTTGGCGAACTAGCGATGGCCTTCCTTAACCATTTCCAGTTACCTGTGAGATACGACGCTGGCACAGAGCTACTCGCCAATTTCGAACAAACAATAGTGGACCATATCTCTGATCATATCCGAGAATGGAGACGCCAGAAGAGTCTAATCAAAGTACCAGTCCCACCAGCATTCTTTCTTGAGTGGTTCCTTAAGTATTTGGTCCCACATTTATCCAAAGATGTCGCAACATCTGAAGTTTTCTCCGAAGAAGATGCCATCATGAGGGCTCAACAGTTTGAGCTCATCTATTCTCAGTCTAGTTTATTGTACAACATCTTTCCAGATGCGCCACATTCGATACTGGATAAAACTAGACAGAGAGATGGACCACATGCCGATGGTATTGTTGGTTCAGCACAAACTAAGCCCGCTGAGAAATTGACCAAACAGTTGCAACAGTTATCCATACAACACACAACATCCATCCAAACTACTGCTTTGGTTGCTCCCCCTACCCAAACGTCGGAAGTACACACAGTGCAGTCGACTAACCCAAAGGCCACCCAGCAGCCTGAAGGGAAGAAAAAACAATGAAAGAAGGGTAAGGGGGATAAAAAACCCACTGATAATGATGGCGGGGACAACACAGAAAAATGGAAGGCGAGGTATCCATGCAACTTGTGCGTGGAGGACCACCCTACCCATCTTTGTCCTCGACTTGTAGAGGCCCAAAATTTTTTCACACAGCAACAACAGGCAATGTTGACTAATCCCTTTCAACATGGGAAAAATTTAACTCAAGCCTCTATAAGAACAGAAGGGGGCAGCCAAGAAACCTGCCTTCCTCCAAACAATCCCTCATCTACGAACGTATATATGGTTAGGGGTGATGCTTTCATAACGACTAAAGAGCACGACTATAGTAAACCAAGCGCTTCTGATAAGGTTAAAGAAGTTGATCTCCCATCTCTTCCTCTACAGATCGAGAAGACGTCGGGAGAAACAATGACATGCATTCCAAAGGGTGCATTTAAAAAAGCTTCTCATAACCCAAATGCAAGGGCCGCCTAGAATTACTCTGTGGTGGAGGATTTATCACAAACCCCTTGCGCCATGTCTGCTTTGGAGGTCCTCCAAAGTTTCCCTGTGCAGAGGAAAGCCTTGTTAACCACTTTGGGCTCTAGTCAGACTTGTAATCCAGGCACCATCATGTTAGATACAACTGACTTAAAACCTCGTTTTCCTTACCATGTAGCGTTTCAGATAGTAGTGGCTCATCCAATGAAAACTTTTACTCAGAATATCTTCCGCACGGTGGTCGACGAGGGAACCTTGACATGCATTATGTCGTTAGCATGCTGGAAGGCCATTGGCCAGCCCGTTTTGTCTCCATCACCTACTCTCCTCACTGGTTTCGATGGTCGTTCATTCCAACCACATAACATCGTTCCTTCTTTCCCCATGTAGTTAGGAGGGAAACCCGTGTGTGTCGAAGTAGAGGTAGTCGATGCTCCCCTCGACTATAACCTCTTGTTAGGATGGAGTTGGACTTATGCTATGCAAGTTGTGGTTGCTACAGTTTTTCGAGTCTTGTTGTTTCCACACGAGGGTCAAATAGTGACCATCGATCAATTGTCTTTCTCCAGACCTGACCCAGCTTTGGGGGTATCCACGGTCCTGATGATTGATAATCCTCAACCAGGTGTCGTTAACGTAGGAGTTGGTTTGTGCCCATACTTGATGGGTACCTTCGATTACCCACCTCCTCACGATGATATCAAATTTATATCTAATCACCATAAGGTTGATATTTTTCAAGATTCATAGTTCCACACGACTTACTTTGAGGATCATTGGATTCTTCCTTCCCCATCAGCCACTATGGATGAGACAGGGCACCCAGGCATGTCCATGCCCTTGTCTGTCGTTGAGGCAGCGTACTCTTTAGTCCAACAAGCTTCAACTAACCCTGATCCGACTCCTGCACAAGAGTTAGATCCACTTATAGAGCCTATTTGGGCTCAGGGTTCTCTCGTTAACGTTGATTCAGTAGAATTAGTCTTGCCTTCCGATGAAGTAGTAATCGAAGAAATGACTAGTCCGGACAAACCTTGGGAAGATATTCATCACAGATCATATTTTCTCCCAGAGATAAGCTGAATAGAAGCAGGAGAATTCACCGTTACCATAACGGGAGATCAACCGTGTCCTATTAATCTCTTAGCTACGTAGGAAATTTATGCTGAGGGCAATATGGCGACTATCGCTGAAACTATACTCATCAACATCTCCCGAAACCCTAGCGTCATCGAGAATGTCTTCATCGGAGCAGATTGCTCCCCCGAAGAAATTCAAGTTTACACAAATCTTTTCAAAGAATTCCACGACGTTTTTGCCTGGCATTACGAAGAGATACCTGACATCGACCCACAAAGTGTCGATCATGGGCTACCTTTGTTGTTTTTCAAGATCACTTTGAGATCCAAAAGAAACATCCGGCGAGACTGTATTTATGTTTTTCGATCTCGTCTGGATTAACTGAGAAAAGTAACCATTATGGAGTCTTCTTTAAGTCCTTTTCAGACTCCTTAAAGATGAAAAGATTGTCGAGTGACCTTGTTTCTTCACACTCGTTAAATTGGTCCAGAAGAACGTTCCTTAAACGGGTCTTCTTTTAAGCCCTTTTCGGACCCTTTAAACATGAAAAGATTGTTGAGCGATCTTGTGGCCTTTCACGCTCATTAAACTGAAATTTGAAGTCACGTCTGTCTGGAGGTAGTTTACCCCTTTTTCGGTCCGGACGGTCAACTATATGAACAAAGGTATACTATATCGAATTCCCATTCTTTAGAAGAGTACTCTCAGGTATAATTTTATTCCTTTTTCGAGCCCGAGGGACTAAATTTATGAAAAATAAACCCCCATGAAGTCCATATTTAATCTCTTTTCAGACTCCCTAAAATTGAAAAGATCGTCGAGTGACCTTATTCTTTCACACTCGTTAAATTGGTCCAGAAGAATATTCCTGACGGAGTCCATAGTTAAGATTTTTTCAGATTCCTTAAAAGTGAAAAAATGGCCGAGTGATCTTGTCCTTGTCACACTCATTAAAATGGTTTTGAATTGACGTCTAATCGGTGCTAGTTTATTCCTTTTTCGAACCGACTAGACTATTGTCGAAAAAGGTACCCCACCGGAGTCTCCTTTTATGCTTTTTCAGACTCTCTAAATATGAAAAACCACCGAGCTTACCTTCTCTGGGCTCGTTAAACTTACATTGAAGGATGTTACCATTGTGTATTCTATCAACTGCATTTGCATACCTTATCCACCAGCCTTGTGATAGTTTGCTTCTGCGTCTTAACACCTTTGGCCACCGGAGGATTTTCCCCGAGTATCATTTTACTAGAAAATCAGTCTTGTCCTTGTGCCTTGAGATTGTATGTTTCCAGTACTCGTTCCTCCATTGTAACGTAATATTCCTTTATTCTTTTTCCAAAATTATCCAAAAGAACAAAAAAATCAAATATACCCCAAAAGGAGGATGGGAAAAGTATTTTCTTTATTGGCAGCATAATGAGTCGCCCTTGGATAAAGCACATCTGTCCATTTGATCATCAGACTATGGGATGCAGTACAACCTTAGGAATCTTTTCTTGCTATATAGAGTTGTGTCCTTCATCGTTTGGTTATTCTTCCAAACATATGGAGAGTTTGTGTTGCCTCCTGCTTCGTAGACTTATGATTAACATATATGCTACCT
This sequence comes from Picea engelmannii, assembly GCA_009831015.1. Lineage (NCBI taxonomy): Eukaryota > Viridiplantae > Streptophyta > Pinopsida > Pinales > Pinaceae > Picea > Picea engelmannii. The sequence goes on along the minus strand of WSFP011480866.1, from coordinate 1,215 downwards.
GAGTCTTATCACTTGTCATGCTATGGTCCAAGGAAAGTTTTTCACTAAGCCTAAGTCGGCCCCTCTGCAATATCTCTCTTGTCCACATACCCGGCCATCTTGAATGTCCAATCAAGTCCTTGTTCGAAATCACTGAAGCCTTCAGTCCAATCATCAAAATTATCAAGTCCATAACCGACGAGCCGTCGAAGACCTCTGGGTAGTGCAGTCGTACACTCATATTACACTCCTACTCGAGTTTAAGAAGATTTTGAAGTTGTTGCTCGAGTTCTGAAGTCTAGCCATCATGCCGAATTAGCTTCTGGAAGATGGATACTCTATATGTATATCTTTCTAATTTCGAGATGTAGCTCTGCTGTGTATTATTCGCGGCTACTCTTTATAGTTATTTGACATGGATCTACAGTGTATTTGATTGGTATCCATGGTTCTATTTTATCCTGAGCATGGGTATGCCTGCCTCGGTGAGACATTTGTTATTTTGCAGATGACACCTCCCGGTTCCTGATCCTTGGGCTCAATCGTTCGGCACATCAGTAAAGATTGGTAATGTATTTCGGCCATCAGATGCTCTTCTGACCTCACACATTAGGGGGCATCTGTTATAACCCTAAATTTCACCACACATGCTTACCTGGCATCAGGCCAATTCATATCCCTTCTTTTCCAAAACTCTGTTGAACAACTCTTTGAAAATCCTCTTGTGTCAAGGCCCACGCGCCCTAACCCATTACTGCACGTGTGTGCACTCTGGCTGACTCACAATAGCCCCTGTGTACCTAGCAAAGCATGAAAAAAGGAAAGTTTCCAACATAACAAGAAGCTATGGGTCAGTTAACTGAAACTCCCGGCCATGCATGGTCGAGGGTTCGTCCAAAACCCTATCTCCTTCTAGCCTATAAAAGAAGGGGTAGGTATACCATTTGGAGGAGGAAAAAATATAGCGAAGAAACTCTGCCCATTTATGTAATCCATTGTCCCAACCCTTTAGCCTTTCCTCATGCCAAAGGATATTTAACGCAAAGCAGTTGAAGGACAGAAGAAGAGGAGACCAGGATCAGGTTCAAAGAGCAGTGGCCGGTCTCAGCTTTTTTGTAAGTTGATTCACTTTTAGTAATAAAAAGAATACTTTTCCCATCCCAATGCATGAATTGTCTATGGTTTGATTAATTTATGCTTGATTTCTAACCCTTGAGTGTAGAAGTAGCAGGCATG
>ML880584.1:2064-16203 GCA_009831015.1 Picea engelmannii | reverse complement strand
AATATGCACCCGTAGTCTCTCAACTAATTGTTTATAGGCAATAACATCATCGGGATCTTTCATGACAATTTTATCACGATGATCTAGCTCTTGAAAAATTTCTATCAGATCACCATAATAGGTAGAAAGAGGACGACCAACCTATTTGGTAGAGAATTCTCGTTGATTCAGTGCAAAGAGTTGCAATTCATCTGCCCTGTCATAGAATGCTTTGGCAAGAGCAGTCCAGATTTCATGTGCAGTAGGCAATCTAAGATAGCGTTTCATAATCTTCGGTGACATAGAGGTCAGTAACCATCCTTTGACCTTTTGATTCTCAGCATACCACTTCGCATAGGAAGTATCAGTAACCTTTGGAGATGTTGTACTCGTAAGATATTCAAGCTTCTCACGCCCTGCAATTTGCATCTCCATGATTTGAGACCAGATATCATAATTGGTTTCGGTAAGGATGACATTAGTTGTGAAACTGAGGTTTTCTGATTGAACATGGATAAGTGGTACAGAGGATGATTCGGGTTTGTCACTAGTCATGGTGCGAGGGATATATGAAAATTCAGGCTGTGATGATATAGAACGAATAAGAATACCCGCTCTGATACCAAGTCAAAAATACAGAGTTTGTGAGGAGAATACTCCTATAATAATTTTTCTATTACTGGTTGGGCATAAATAGCCACTGTACAAAGCTTTTTGATCCTATAGTTTAGGACTGATTGACTATCTATAAGGAAACTATAGCTGTCGAGATACAATCACATATTTCCAGGGATTTTAGTAATTCTAGTCTATCTGTACAGCTAGCAGTAGAGACAAATTAGGGGATAGAATATTGGAGAACCAACTTGGAGATAATTACTCCTAATTGTCAACAATACGGCTTCGTTTTTACTGAGATATGTAGTTTATGTGTTTATTGATGGAAACCTGGCCTTCATAGCACTGATTCACCATCTGAGAGATGTCCACTGAGAAGTGAAAGACAGACATTTGCAGGTCGTAGGGATGAACCCAATCCCAGTCCAATAGGTTCCTGGTGGCGTGGATAATCCGAAAGGCAGGGGGATCTCACATCAAAAACAAACATACGTTGATCTAGATTTTAGGACTCCCACAGTTATCGAATCCACATAAACAAGTGACGAGAGAAACAAGTGCTTATCCACGTGTTTAGCCATAAGGAAGCGTGCCCTCCACCTGTTCCATGGGTTTAGCCATCAGGAAGCGTGCCCTCCAACTGTTTTGTGGCACTAATGGGCTGCATTAATGGTGTGACAACATCCCGCCGCCCCCTCCCTGGCTCTGATACCCGATGTGAACCCCAGGTAATGAAACTTTAGGTTAAACCATATAAATGCCTCAGAAACCATGCAGTTTAATAATAGAAATAGGCCGAAACATAATGTCCCTGCTATGGTAGGGACATAATAAGTTTGGCTTGAGACAGGATACCACATCCATCTTCTATTGCCACCAAACGCAAATGCTACTGCCTCAATTTTTTCATAATTATTTCGATATTGAATTAGATGCTTGTAGCATGCTGACTAGCCTATGCTTTGTGTTGATAGAGAGAATGATAGAGCTATCATCGTCTCTCAAGTGCGTAAGAGTGAGGAATGCATTTCATGTTGGCATGTTTTTTTAGACAGAGGCAGAGTAGCGTAGTGATAATGTAAGTGTTTGTTATTGATGGTGAACCTTAGCACGATCAGTAGTGTAGTGATAATGGCAAGATCAACAGTGTAAGATCAGAAGAAGGAAAACAGTCAAAGCACGACAAAGGTTTTGTTTCGGAGTTTCGTAGATCGAGAAATCCAAAGGAAAGAGGTTTGAACTCGCGATATGCGAAATCGCGATAACAATCCTAACCGTTGGAGTCATAGGACACGTGGAAAGCGATTGGAATTTTGCTAACTTGCACATTGGAGGAGTCAACAGAGCATGGTGTGGGAAATCACGATGAAATCTGGACTGTTGGATCATTGGAGATCTCGACCATTGATCAGGCTCGATGAAGTTCATAAGTCGCACAATACGAAATGCCTTTTGGCGCAGCCTGTGGTCATCGTCGGTGGTCACGTGAGGGGAAGAAACTAGCGGTGCTAAGCTCCATCTCAGAGTCTCGGCGATCGCGACTTGGACTGTCGAGATCCTTCATCGCAGGAATGCCGAAATGCGAAATCACAAAATTCAAATTCTGTTTAGCGCTCGGTCACAGCTAGTGGGCATATGAGATAAACGTGAAATCCTATGGATTTAATCCAACGGATCTGGTTAATTGGAAACTTGATCGAAGGGTTATTGTTTCACCTCACAGGTAATCGATCAGTTACAATTCAGTTAGCAGAACCAAATCATGGTTCTTGGACGGTTGGCGATTCAGCTGCTGAAGCATTTTTGCCCAAGAAGATTCGAGGTGTAACTGAAGAGGAAGTGAATAAAAGAAACATGTTGTGACTGTGCACGTGCAGTGGTGAGGAGTGAAAAATGAATTGAACTGTAGAAAGGTAAAATTACAGTGTGCGCAGTGTAAAGAAAACTTAGAGATGAGGAACAGAAGTGGAACATAACAGAATAGGTTAAGAGAGAAGAATGTGCACATATCAAAGATGCATATCTGTGAGAAGAAGATAAATCCGAGGTGTGCATGTTGAAACAGAGGAAAAGATCAGAAAGTTGAAGAGGATGCAAGCAGGAAGACACTGATGTAGGCAGAACATAGCGGCATAGCAAAATAGTGATAATCCTGGTAAGCAAATGAAAACTATTGAATCATTGTAATAAATTCATAGAAAGCAAAGTTTTATATTTTAGGGTGGTCGGGAGGTGCTAGGGAGGACTGTTGTCCTCAGAGGTTCAAGTGGGTGATTGAACACAGGGAGTTGAAGCTTCCATCTGGTTGCAGCCAGAGAAACCAGGGTGGCAGGGTGGTGTAAGGGAGAACATTGGTTCTCTGATATACAGGTCGGTGCCTATGTAACTGGAAGTTGGTGCTTCCATCCAGTTGGTGTTGGAACTCTTAGGAAGTTGGTGCTTCCATCCAGTTGGTGCTGGAACTCTTTGGGAGTTGGTGCTTCCTTCTAGTCGGTGCTAGAGAAACCAGAGAGTTGGTGCTCTCAACAAGTTGGAGCTTGTAAAACAGAGGTAGTAGCCTCACTTTGAGTTAGTGCTCAAACATAGATGATGTACAGAACTTAAAAGACTACCTATCATTTCGAAGAAGAAGAGGTTTTCTCCCTTTATGGGTTTCCTCACGAAAAATATGTCTCTGTGTATATCTTATGTGTGATTGATGCTCATTGTTTATGTTGTTCATATGATGCATAATATTGATGATCACTTGATGAAAGATTAAAAATAATTTTAATAAACTTAAAATTGTTTAAACACAGTAACAAGTGATTCACCCCTCTCTCAATTGTCTTAGTAATTTCAACATTTCATTGAGTGCCTTTGGATCCATGACTACAGAGCCCAACATCCAATGTAAAGTTTGAAGTAAAACCAAATAACCATTTCCAATTGTCGAGAAGTGAAGGGCCTCCAACTTCACCTTAAATGTTTTTAAAGGCCCATCTAGTCATTGTGTCACCCCATCTGGCTACCCCACTATGGTTTATTTATTTGTCAATAAACTTATTTATAATTATTAATAATGATTTTAAGGATTATATCATTTTGTCACATAAAATTATATTAATAATTTAAAATTTTTATTTGTAACTTTAAATGGAGTAAAATAATAAAAAGATAACCACTAAAACTTTTATCCAAAATTTATAAGAATTTTTTTAAAAGTTGTGGTTTCACATACTTAAAGGGAATTTTAATAATTTACGGAAATTTTGATAATAAAACTCAATTGAAAAGAATTTTGATAATGAAATTTTAGTGTTAATATTTTGACCTATTTTAAGATGACTAGTACTATTAAAATTTTAATTTTAAAATAAATAAATTGCTTAAAATTAACTCAATAAAATTTAAATTAATATCTAACATCTATATAATTCCGTTTAAAATATAATTTTCCTTTCTTGTTATTTTAAGTTGCTAATAAAGACCAATTCCATATATATATATATATATATATATAACTCCATTTTAAATTCCTTTACTTTTATTAATTTTTATTATAATAAAATATATATTAATAATTTTAATATTGAAATTTACATTATATTTATCATATTTCCAAAATAATTCTAATTCTATACATTGTGTTTAACATGAGAGCATGTGCTTTATGTTTTTTTATTGAATTAAATTTTATTTGGGAAATAAAATTTATAAACATAAATACTAACATGAAAGCATCTGCTTTATGTTTTTATTGAATTAAAGTTTATTTAGACAAATACAATTTATAAACATAAATACAATTGTCTTCATTATTTATTATTTTTTTAATAAAATTATAAATTCTTGAATATAATAAAATTTAATTTTAATTTTAAAGAATTTTAATAAAATCATTATCTCTTAAATATGAGAAATAAATTGATTTTTTTATTTTTATTTATTTATTTATTTATTTCTTTTATATCTCTAATTTAATATATCAATTTAGTTGATTAATTTGAATCTCAAGAACTAACTATCTCTATGAATATTATTCAACTTCACTCTCATCTCTTATATATATAGAAAATATACATATTTTTAATATATAATATACTAATTAATATATATATATATATATATATATATAAAATATACATATTCAACTTATTCACTGTGAAGTGTCATGTGGAAAATAAAACCAAAAGTAATTTTAATGTGGCATTTAAGTCAAAGTAAAGTACATCCATGAAAGAATGTTTTTAGAAGCAAATCTAACACATTTACTATTAACAAATTATTTATTTTAAGCTTATAAAGATGCACAATCTCAATCATAGAAGACAAGGACTGTGAAGTGTCATGTGGAAAATAAAACCAAAAGTAATTTTAATGTGGCATTTAAGTCAAAGTAAAGTACATCCATGAAAGTATGTTTTTAGAAGCAAACCTAACACATTTACTATTAACAATTTATTTATTTTAAGCTTATAAAGATGCACAATCTCAATCATAGAAGACAAGGAAGTGAACTTGTAAATGGAAAATTAAATATAAATTCTTATTAACTTTAAGAGGAAGGAGAAAGAGTGTGTGCATCATAGCAGAGTGTACAGTGGAATAGAGAAGGCTGAGTGGAACAAGGAAGGTTGAATTGACGACATGGCTACTTGTCAAGACAAGCTGGACAATTTTGTGCAATGGTTGCAGGTGTATCTCTCTCGCCTTCTTTCGCTAATTAATCCTATAAAAAAAAACTTGTATTTCATTTGTCAATGGGCCATGTTTGTAAGAATGAAAATGGCAAGAAGAAACTTGTACTCTGCATGTGTGTTTGACAGAGACTCTATCACATAAATGGATAAAACTCTAGAGCTTGAAATCAATAAAAAGTAAACATACGTAGGGATTCTAAAGAAGAAATGTTATTGAGGAAAATGCATACACAAGTTTACATTTCAATCTTCTAAATTTTTCCCACGACAGAGAGCTATACATATCACTCCCTACACCTCGTACAAGTAAAGTACAAATATGAACAATACCTTTTGAGTAGGAGGTTTGACTCATTATGGAATATCTTGAGAACCAAGGGCTCTTCAATGGCGGACATAGGTTTGTAGACTTAACAATATGACTTATACTACAAGAGTTAGGTGAGAGTTGATGTGGAGTCAAATATAGAAAGGATTCAACTTGAACTATAGCAGAACCAGGGGCTCTACATTGGCAGACTTAGGTTTGTAGACTTAACAATGGTGGACACTCTGTTATTTATAGAAGAGGACTAACATTGGTGGTAGAAATGCATTGGCAGAAGCTCTGTTATTTTTTATATTAGGTTGTCTTGGAGGAATCTCTGAAATGGAAGAGAGTAAGTTCGGATTTATTTATTGCACGAGTGGTACTTTTACATTGTGAAGTGACTGGAAAAACTCACGAGAACCAAAGCATTAACACATTCTTAATAGTGAACTCCTAAAAACGTTGGTTGTGTCTGATTGCTAGTTGAGAAGGTCAGAAGGATTGTAAGGTGGCAGGGACCTACATGTTGGAGATAAGGTGGCAGGGACCTACATGTTGGAGAAGCTTCTGGATGGAAGCTAAGGTCAGCGCACTTATGGGTGCGGATGATGAGGCCATCTGGAAGAGAGCCAGGCTATTCACCTTGGTTGATGAGATGAGTGTTGGAGCTTGTGGTAAATTAAAAAATGTGTCAAATGCATAGCTCATTTTAGAGCCTTCTTCTGTAACTAGAGGTGAGCCCGTATCACTTACCCTGAAATCCTCCCCGCCTTTCCCTCGAGGGTTGTATTCTCACCAATATGTTTTTACAATGCACTCTGTGGGCCGACAGGATACCTCAGGGAGGTTGATTCAGCCTAGAAGATCGGGAGGGAGAGTACATAAAGAACGGGGAGGAAAGAGCCCTTCGTTGAAAGCATGGAAACCAAACTGGTTGAAATGCAGTATGATTCTTGGTGGTGATATGGGACTGGAGGAGTCCTTTAATTTGTCCCTCTATGTGCTGGTGGGGTTCCTCTCTTATTGAACCATGTGCAGAAAAAATCTACCAGGCTAGGTGAGTTCCACGTGGGCTCCCATGTTGGGGTACACTCCAAAAGTTTTGACTCTATCCAGGGGTTGGTTTGGATTCATCTTCAATTCCCTAGAATATACTCTAGTTGTTTTAGACAAGCTATGGGTTATTGATGGCAGCAACCTCATGCTAAAATGCTAGAGGGTTTGTTTTGACCCAGTAAGAGAATATTTTCAGTTTTTCCACCTTTGGGTGTTATTATCCGGGCTGCCTTTACAAATTTGGAACACTAAGGCTCGGGAATCCATTGGAAATGAGTTTGGTCGCTTCATAAAAGTGAATGAAAAAACTATTAAGGCACCTGATAAACATATCAAAAAGGTTTTGGTGGAAATAGATATTCACAACGGTTTATTTGAAGCTATTGAGATAGATTGGAGGGGAAAAATACTGGGTCAAAAAATGAACTATTTAGGATTCGCCTTCAGATATTCCATCTACCGAAGAAATGGTCACTTGCGGAGGGATTTACAGGGTTTTGTGGAGGAGGAGGAGTTGGAAGCTTCCATGATCAGAAAGGTGAATCTCTATGAGTCTCCAGGGGTGGACTCTTATGAGAAAGGGGATTTCAACTCAACTGAGGAGGAGGCTAGATTGACATCACCTCAAGACACAGTAGACAGTAAGCTAAAAACTCATTGTCCCTCTCTTTATTATTCTTTGTCGGCCTGGGAATGTGATTCTTTAGATCCTACCTCCAATTTGGAAGTTGAGGCCTCTCCTGCTTACTTCTCCAGAGACANGGGGGGGGAGGTTGACCAATTCAACACCCTATGAGGACCCACGGGGGGAAGAGGGACCATCCATGGAGCCCATGGGGAGAAGTTGCATTGTTCTAGGCTTTAGGGAGTCTGAGTTTGGGCACTGTTCTATAGGAGCGACACGTGATACCTTGGTTCCTTCTTACATAGATACCACAACTCCTACTCCACTTCCCACTTACCAGGGGATAAATTTCATTAGACAAGACGTGATTTCTAGTGAAGCTGTGTCGGTGGGACAGAATGGGGAGGAAACAGGGAAGGAATTTTCCTGGTCAAGTGGTTTGGGGATTGATATCTCCCCAATAAAAACCAGGAGTGCTCATAGGAAAGAATTCACATGTTCTACCACTATTGCTATTCAAAATTCCATCATCTCTGATAATGGGGTGCTTATAGGCATGAAATCCCTAGCCATGGAAAAATCATGATTCTTCTCTCATTAAACATTAGGGGGGTGGGAGGGACCCCCAAAAATGCTTCCCTTCGCAGATTACTTTCTAGAACTCAACCTGATATTATTTTCCTTCAAGAAACTTTGGTACATGAGAAGAACGCAAGATTTTTTATGAATACTTTTCTACCAACTTGGTTGACTTGTGTTGTTAGTTCTGTTGGAAACTCTAGGGGACTTCTAGTGGCTTGGGATCCTTACAAGTTTGACCTCACACCATTTTTAAGTTGTGGTGGTATTTTTATGACAGGTACATGTTTAGAGGATAAAAGGAATATATCTCTTTTGAACGTTTATGGACCTTGTTCAAAGAGAAAAACATTTTGGGACAAGGTGGTCAGCAGGGGCATGTTAGCCTCCAAAAATTTGATTGTAGTAGGGGATTTAAACTTCACAGTCAGTGATGGAGAGGTTTTGGGTGACTCAACAAAATTGGACCCGTTGTCGAGGTTTTTTAAGGGAAATTTTCAGGAAAATTATCTTGTTGACATCTTACTAGATGAAGTTGTACCGACATGGCAAAATGGTAGATCTGGGCGAGGATGAATCTCCAAAAGACTAGACTGGGTATATTTTTTGGAGGACCTCATTTCCACTGTCAGTAAACATAGTTCTTGGGTCATCTACCCTTACATATATGACCATGCCCTTGTTCTTCTTCAACTAGACAAAAAACTTCATACTACAACATATCCATTCAAGTTAAACCCTATGTGGCTGGGAGAAGAGGACTTTACTCATATAGTGAAAGAGGTTTGGAACGAACAAACATTCTTGGATGAAACAACTGCTCAGTGAAGATCAGTATGGAAGTTGAAACAATTAAAAAATCGAGTAAAATTGTGGGCTAAAGATCAAAGAATCCAGAAGCACTTAAAGTTAGATAAGCTCGAGGAGGACCTTGAGGTCTATTATTAGGAGAAAACTCACGGAATGATGAGTATAGATGTAGTTCATCATATAAATTCATTAGAGAAAGAATTCAATAAGCTTCTACATGCAGAAGAGGAACTATGGAGACAACATAACAGAGCAATTTGGATTAAAATTGGAGACCAAAATACTAAATTTTTCCATCAGTTCACTAGTCATAGAAGGAATAGTAAATATATTTGCGAGATCCAAGATGAGAACGTCTTGGTTCATTCTAGATAGGAGGTACTTTTAAAAGAAGCAACTAGACATTTCAAAACTTTCTTTGAGGACATGGGACAAAACATTATTATTGATCAAGTAAGCACAATTCAACGCTTTCCCCACTTAGTCGATGAGGAGGATACTCAAGTACTTGAAATTTTTTTTACCAAAGAGGAATTACTTATTTTCCTAAAAGGTTTTTCCAAGGACAATAGTCTGGGGCCTGATGGGTGGATCATCAAATTCTTCATCTCCTTTTTGGAGTTGGTAGGGGATGACCTCCTCGAGGCGGTTGAGGAATATAGGCAAAGAGGTGAAGTGATTAGATCCTTAAACTTGACCTTCCTTGTTGTAGTGTCACTTTTCACTACCGAGGATTTCAAACCTCTCACTAACCAATCTGTACATGGACTTTTACATAAAACATACAGAATTGTATAATCACATGCGTAACAACAAAGAGATACATTTTAATTCTCAGAATAAACATATAGTTACTGTTATAATTAGACAATCCATAGCTTTCAACAGTAATTCATTTACACAGCAAAAAACATGATAATAGATCCAGTACAGTCATGATAAAATGTGGTAAAAATATAATTAAAAATTTATCTTGTGACAGTGGAGAAATCCACCAACCAAATGCAGGCCTTCCACGAACCTCTCAGCCGTAGACCACACTGCTCCTCAAATCAACAGTGGGTCACCCCCGAGCTGGGACTGAGCTCCACCCCAGGGCAATGAATCCAGACTCAGGCTGAGGTTACAGGGAATTCAGTCACACACAACCACCAGGAAGAATTCTCTCCCAGGAATCTCCCACACTCACTGCCTACAGACCCTCATTCCCCACATGCCTGTTCCACCCCAGGAGAGTGCACCTTCTCTGTCACCTGGACAGTCCTTCGGCTACCAGTCTCCCTTACCTTGGGTTACAGGAATAGACCGGACCGAAAGTCTCTAGGTTCTGTGGAAGCTACAGGGTTCCTTCCAAGAGCTCTCTCCTTCCTCTGCGCACTCTCTCACCTTGAGGGAGTCGCTCACAGGCCAACAAGCCTCACGCAGTCCAGAACTGCGTGCCACAACAAACACGGGGAAAATGGACACAGGCTTCCCAAGAATTGGTTCAATAGTCACAGGATGTTCTCACGGTCAATATTTCAGAATAGGGCTCCACGCACAAGCTCGCTCATCTTTTCCTGGGCAAACAGAGACTCTTCCCCGAAATTGACATGGACATTTCGTTCAAGGAATGCACACACTAGTTTTCTCTCATAGACAGACTACACGGCTCTGAACAAGGGTAAACACACATTCTTCAGCACCCAACACAAGCTTCCTCTCTGTAACAGACATACACGAGGTCTCTTGCAGACTGGCTCATACGGCTCCTGCTCAAGGCAGTCGGGTCGAATGGAAATGCGAGAGAGAGCTTCCCCCCCACGACTATTCCTTTTTGTTTTATTTGCATGCGTCAGGGTGGACATTTGTCACCCTGGGAACTGCATGCATTCCATCTGCATGCCTCCCTGTACACGCCTTTCCTTTTTTCTAGGAACTTAGGAAAAAATAATATGCACATGGCTTTTTAGGAAATAATATTAAAATATTATTCCAGGCCTAAGCCCCTAGGCTTAGCCCCTAGGTTCAACAATCAGCCCATTTCCCACCTTCCAGCCCCTAGTTTCTTTCCCACTCTGTGGACGCTCAGTCCCCCTTCACTCATTCATCGTGGTAGGTCTGCACCTGGTGGTGCTTATATTTTATTGATTATTCTGCATACATATAAGTACAATAGCAGGCTCCTGGCCCTCAAACACTTAGGCTTTCTAGCCTAACAAACACATAAGCCTTCCATCTTATACAAAACTTGGCTCACCAGCCTATAGAGCACATTTACAATTCATTGCATATATCATGATCTGTAACGAGGCTCGGCCTTGGGGACACTACAATCCCCCTCCCCTTATTTTTGCACTGTCCTCAGTGCAACTTTACATCGCATCTGCAAGTTCTTCAAAATTTTCAAAAAGGTGCGGGTACTCTCTCCGCATAACATCTGCATGCTCCCATGTCGCGTCCTCGGGACCGTACCAGGTCCACTGGACCTTTACAAGCTCTATAGCTCAATTCTGGAGCTGTTTGCTTTTCCTGTCCAATATGCGTACAGGATGTACTTGCAGGACACCTTCTGGTTCCACCTGAATCACAGTCCAATCGATAACATGATTAGCATCAGGTACATATTTCTTAAGCAGTGAAACATGAAACACATTATGTACAGTTATAGATGCAGGTAATGGAAGCATGTATGCAACTGGCCCAATCCTTTCTAGGATCTTGAATGGCCAACAAAATCTTGCTTCCAACTTGGTGCAACTTCCGAATTTTAGGGAACTCCTGTTAGTTTTCACTTTCAGGAAAACATGGTCACCCACTTTGAATTCTCTATCGGTTCTATTACTATCAGCGTAACTTTTCTGCCTGTCCTGGGTAGCTTTCAGATTCTGTTTGATTTTTATCATTTGATCTTCCATCTCTTTGAGTAATTCAGGTCCAACTACTACCCTGTCAGTTGGATTATCCCAGCTCACTGGAGTGTTGCACTTTCTTCCATAAAGTGCTTTGAACGGGCTCATTTTCAATGATGCATGATACCCATTATTGTAGGTGAATTCTACCAAATGCAGGTAGTCTTCCCACCTTGATGGTTTATCCATCACATACATTCCCAGCATGTCTTCTATTACTCTGTTTACTCTCTCTGTCTATCCATCAGACTCGAGATGATATGTTGTGCTAAATTTCAGATTCGTTTTGAATCCTTTGAACAGTCCTTTCCAGAAATTCGAAGGGAATTTCGGGTCTCTATCGGACACAATTGTCTTAGGAATTCCATGCAAGCGTGCAACTTCTTTTAGGAAAATATCAGCAACATTTGCTGCTCTGTGGGTGGTTTTCAGTGGAATAAAATGGGCAGCTTTAGTAAGCTTGTCCACCACCACCATGATTGAGTCATGCTGCTTGCTTGTTCTGGGCAATCCTGTGATAAAATTCATTGTTACCACATCCCATTTCCACTCAGGAATAGGTAAAGGCTGCAACAACCTTGTTGGGTGTCTATGCTCAGCCTTAACCTTTTGGCACTCCATACATATGGCGATGTATTCAGCAATTTCTTTCTTCAAACCCGACCAAAAATAATGGCTTTTGACTGCTGCCACAGTCTTTTGATATCCAGGATGTCCAGCATAAGTCACGTTATGCATCTCTTTTAGAATTGCCAGCTTCAATTCTCGGACATTGGGTACATATACTCTGTTCTTATGCAGAAGTAAACCATCAGTTCCCAAGGTGTAACTTTCCTTGGTCTGTGGTCTCTCACGTTGTTGTAGCTTTGCTACAAGATTTTTGTACTGCAAATCAGCATTTGCAGCTTCCAAAATTCTGTCTTTCATCTCAGTCTGGTACATGCTAATGGCTGTAGCATGTAATTCATGCACTTTTCTGCTGAGTGCATCAGCCACCTTATTTTCTTTCCCTTTGAAATACTTGATATCAAAGTCATATTCACACAGAAATTCCAGCCATCTAATTTGCATGGCATTTAAGGTTGGCTGATCAAATAAATATTTCAGACCGTTATGATCTTTTCTCAACTCAAATCTCTTGCCCATGAGGTAATGTCTCCATTTCCTCAAGGCGTGGACGATTGCTTCCAGCTCTAAATCATGAGTGGCATAATTCTTCTCATGCTCCTTCAACTTTCTGGATTCATAACAAACTACAAATCTTTCTTGGTTGAGAACTCCTCTCAGCCCCTCCTTACATGCATCTGTGCAAACTACGTAATCCTTGTTTGGATCTGCAATCTTCAGGATTGGAGCACTAGTTAGCAATTGCTTCAATTGCTGGAAGCTACTCTCACATTCTTCAGTCCACTGGAACTTCTTTCCCTTCCTTTGCAAGGAAGTGATAGAATGGGCTATCCTTGAGAATCTGGCTATAAACCTCCTATAGTAGCCTGCCAGACCCATAAAAGATCTAACTTCTGTCAGATTCCTTGGCGCTGGCCATTCTCGAATGGCCTGTACCTTTTCAAGATCCACAGTGATCCCTTCTTCAGATATTATATGCCCCAAGTAAAAGGCATATATGGATCTGCCTTTGGTAAAAGGAGCACTTGCTCAGTTTTACGTATAGCTGGTGTTCTCTCAACAATTGTAGCACCATTCTCAGGTGTTGTTCATGTTCTTCCTCTGTCTTGGAATACACCAAGATATCATCCAAGAAGACTATGACAAACTTGTCCAGATAATTTATGAACACTCCATTCATTAAGCACATAAAGACAGCAGGCGCGTTGGACAATCCAAACGGCACCACTGTAAACTCATAATGACCGTACCTTGTTCTGAAGGCGGTCTTGTTGATGTCTTCATCTTTTATCCTCACTTGATGATATCCATATCGAAGATCTATTTTCAAAAATACTTTCGCATCCTTCAACTGATCAAAAAGATCATCAATCCTTGGCAGAGGATATTTGTTCTTGACAATGACTTTATTCAACTACCGAAAGTCAATGCACGGCCTCATCGTCCCATCTTTCTTCTCCACAAATAGGACCGGGGCTCCCCACGGTGACTCGCTGGGGCGAATGTAACCTTTATTTAGTAGCTCTTTGTGCTGCAGTTGCAACTCTTTCAGCTCTGGTGTGCTCATTCTATAAGGAGCCTTTGAAATTGGAGTTGCTCCAGGCATTAGATTTATAGAAAAATCGATGTCCCTCTTCGGAGGTAGTCTAGGCACCTCCTGAAACACGTCCTCAAACTCTTTGAGCACCCTATGGTCTTCCATATTCGAGACCACATTTTGGAATACTTCTTCCACCCGTGCTGCAAATAATTGACAACCTTTCTGGTAACATTTCTTCAGTTGCATGGCTGAGATTTCTCTAACAGCCACGGCTCTGAAAATTCCTTGGATTGTTACCTGATTTCCCTCCTCGTCCAGACATGTGAACCTCTTGTTACGGCAATCCAGAAGGGCATGGTGCTGGTCCAACCAGTCCATCCCAATTAAGCAATCATATGAGCCTAAAGGCAGAATGTTCAATT
>ML880583.1:7879-24082 GCA_009831015.1 Picea engelmannii | reverse complement strand
GTTTCTCTCTGGACTGAGATGAAACGATGTGTGCCCCTGTGTGGGGTGAGGATTCCCATGAGATGGGTGTGTCATTCCTCTCTGGATTGAGATGAGACGATGTGTACCCCTGTGTGGGGTGAAGGTGCCCATGTGATGGGTGTGCGCCAGGCTTTGGACTGAGTTGTTATGACGTGTGGTCTCCTGCCTTGTGGACTCAGTTGAGTTAGGCTTGATATGGTACTCCAGATGATTCTCCTTTGGACTCAGTTGAGATAGAGATCTGTT
This sequence comes from Picea engelmannii, assembly GCA_009831015.1. Lineage (NCBI taxonomy): Eukaryota > Viridiplantae > Streptophyta > Pinopsida > Pinales > Pinaceae > Picea > Picea engelmannii. Next base: position 23,815 of record ML880583.1, on the reverse strand, counting down.
GAGTAGGACGTCCTTGTGGCTGAGGAGAGGTGGGCATGTCTCTAGTGGTTGAGCATTAGTGGACGTGTGAGATCCTTGCTATATTGTCTAAGAGTAAGATTTACCTGTAACCCTAATTATGTTGTAAAGGGTATAGGTCGGCCCCACCATGTAAAGATAGTTAATATTGTAGTTATTAATTATATTTATTATACTATTAAGTTGTACAGGTCGGCCCTATTGTGCCAATAGACAAATCATTTGGTGTGATAAGTTTTGTATAAGTAAAGGTGAATCCCCATTGAGGAAACACACTTATCTTTGTGTCATCTCATGATTTCAAAAGTTGAGGTCTGAAATTATGAGAACTACAACACCCTCGTGTGTGCTAGGTTTGGTGGTGGAATGGTGAATCTTCTCTTGAGAATATAACAAAGGATTGCTGGGTTTTTCCCTTGATTGAGAAGGGTTTTCCCAGGATATTTCTGGTGTCTTTTGTGCATGGTTATTCTTCTTGTGATCTTGATTTACTGTAGCTAATGTATTGTTGCTATAGTGTTTATGGTTAAGGTAATGCTAAATAGAATTGAAATTAAAATGCATGAACTTGAACTGGCATAGTGAGAAATTCAACAGTTTGTGTTAAATATTCAGATTTGTTTTCTGGTTTAATGTTTAGATCTTTTGTATTATTTTTGTAATTTATTACATCATAAATTTTAAATATATTGTTGATCTATAACTACTGTGGTAAATAAAGTAAAAAGATTTTGTGTTTCTAGGTTACCCTCAAATTTCTAACATGGTATCAAAGCTTAGGGCGTGAAAAAAGCTCAATTGTGGCAGACTTTTGAGCATGCGTAGATCCACATTTAAGGGTTTGTTTTGCAGATCAACAATAAACTTGTTTTATATCAGATCTTGTTTTCAACATGTCTTCATCTTCAGTCAAAGCAGAAGATAGGCTTGAAGTGGTCTCAAACTTCAATGCTTGGAAGGCTAGGGTGTTTAATATCCTAGAAGAAGGTGACTTGGATGAGGTAGTTACCACGGTGATAGAAGAACCTACTTCAAATACAGGAAGGGAAGCATATAAGAAGAGGCAGACCAAAGCCAAGAGAGTCATCTTTGACTCAGTTAAGGACATCATGATGCCTCTTATTGTTCATCTAAGGACAACTAAGGAATGTTTTGATGCCCTAGAAAATCTATATGAAAAGAAGGCCCCAACTCAGAAGAGGATATTGAAGAAACAACTACGTACATTAAAGATGGGAAAGGATAAATCTATCTCTGCGTTCTTTTCCAAAATTGCTCAAACAAGAGACTAGCTTACAACAATTGGAGTTGCAGTGGATGATGATGACCTTGTACAAACAACAGTAGATGGTCTTCATGACTCATGAAAGACATTTCTCTCATCAATCAATGGAAGAGAAGTTTAACCTAACTTCAAGAGATATGGCATGATTGCCTGGAAGAAGAGGGTAGAATTAAAAGCAAGAATAAACCCTCAATGGTGAGAGATCATGCTCTTTTAGTCAAAGCCAAGAAATGAAAGAAGTTTCCTCAACACAAAGGCAAAGGTAAGAAACCCTAAGGTAAGCACTCTCACTTTCACTCTCATTTATAAAATAAGATGCTTTAATTGTAAAAGGCTAGGTCATTATGCAAAAGACTGCATGAACTCTCCTTCACAACAGAACCAAAGAGGCATGTTCCATGCTTCAGTTGCAACTGAGGAAGAAGGGCCTCAAAGAAGAAGAACCAGAGCTACTACTAAAGAGCAAGAACAACATAGAGAAAGTTATCTTGTCTCAACCCTCTCTGGTACTGTCACCAAGTCGAAAGAAGTTTGGTTAGTGGACAGAGGGGCCTCCAAACACATGACATGCTTCAAACAAAACCTTGTGAACTATCGTGATAAGAAGTTCAATGTGAAGGTAGAATTGGGTGACGATGGCACATATGACATCGAAGTATTTGGATCAACATCTTTTCAGCTTCAGACAGGTAATGCATTTCATATTGAAGAAATTCTTTATGTTCCTGGATTAAAGAAAAATCTTATCTCAGTTGCTATTCTAGAAAGCAAAGGGTACTCAGTAGCCTTCTCCAAAGGAAAGGCCCTTGTGTGGCCCTCAAATGAAAGTATGAGCTCAACCATGACAATCAGAGCTCAAGAGGGTGGACTTTACAAAGTCATTGGTCAAGTTATTTAAGCATTATCTCATGAGATGATCAACCCCTACGAACTATGGCACAAAAGGTTTGGACATCTCATCTACAATGCTCTCTTAGGTTTACAAAAGATGGTAACATGTATGCCATTTTTTTCTTTTGAACATGATAGTATTTGTAGAGGCTGTTCTTTTGGTAAAAATACAAAGAAATATTATCCTCACAGTAATAGAAAAACTAATGGTATATTAGATCTTATTCATTTTGATCTATGTGGACCTATGACTGCTCTGACAATGAATGCTTGCCTTTGTTATATCATTTTTATTGATGATTGTTTTCGTAAAACTTGGATTTATTTTTTGAAAACTAAAGATGAATCTTTTAGTAAATTTCAGGATTTTAAGAATCTTGTTGACAATCAGACAGGTAGACACATCTATGTTTTCAGAACGGACAATGGAAAAGAATTTGACTCCCACAAGTATGATGATCTCTGTCGGACTTTCGAGATTAAGAGGGAGTTGACTGTACCTTATAATCCACAGCAGAATGGGATTGCAGAAAGAAAGAACATGACAATTTGTGAAGCAGCCACAACCATGATGTATGACCATAATATTTCGTTGTCTCTTTGGGCCGAAGTTGCAAACACTACAATCTATATTCAAAACAAGTGTCCTTATAAAGCCCTAGAAGAGAAAACTCCAGAAGAAGTCTTCACCGGTAAGAAGCCTTCAGTTGACCATTTGAGAATCTTTGGTAGTCCTGTCTACATTCATGTACCAAAAGAAAAGAGGACTAAGTTAGATCCCTATGGAAAGAAAGACACTTTTGTGGGATACAATGAGACCTCAAAAGCTTATAGAATCTATGTACCTGGGCAAAAATTCATAGAGGTTAGTAGAGATGTGACCTTCCATGAGGAAGCAACTTTTCGTCGTTCTAGAGAACTTCCATGTGATACAGAGGAGTAGGAACCTCCATCTCCAGAACCTTCAGATTCATCACTTTCAGATGAGAAGAGGGAGGATGCCAGAGAGCCTTCAGTGGATCCCATAAGGGATTCTATTGAGTTTCCCCTAGAGAAACCTCTTGTCAAAAGGAAGCCAGCTTGGTGCTGTGAAATTTTAAAGGAAGCAAAAAGGCATGCAACACCTAAAGGTACCTTCAGAGAAAGCAAGAAACCAGATAAATACTCAAGTCTGAAAGTGTAGTTGAATCATAACCTTCCACTTTTGAAGAGGCTGCCAAACATAAAGTGTGGAAGGATGCCATGATAGAAGAGTACGAGTCAATATTGAAGAATTATGTATGGGAAGTGGTCCCAAGACCTCAAGGCAAATCAGTGGTAACTTCTAAATGGATTTACAAAATAAAGCATGCACAGATGGCAGTGTGGAAAAATTCAAAGCTAGATTTGTTGCTCATGGCTTCTCTCAGAAAGAAGGAATTGATTATGACAATATCTTTGCTCCTGTTGCCAGGTATACCTCTATCAGAATAATCATCTCTCTTGCTTCAATTTTTGATTGGAAACTTCACCAAATGGATGTTAAAACTGTCTTTCTCAATGGTGAAGTTGAGAAAGAGGTTTATATCGAGCAACCTGAGGGCTTCGTGATTCATGGGAAAGAATCCCATGTCTGCAAACTCAAGAAAGCCCTGTATGGATTGAAACAAGCTACGAGAGCTTGGTATGGAAGAATTGATAGTTTTCTTCAGAGTCTTGGATTCTCCAAGAGTATAGCAGATCCTAATCTTTATATAAAGATTGTGACAAATCATCCTGTTATCTTTTTTATATGTGGATGATTTGTTCCTTACTGGAGAGGAACATCTAATAGATTAGAATAAGAGGGAGTTATCAACATAATTTGAAATGAAGGACTTGGGTCTTATGCATTACTTTCTTGGCTTAGAGGTGTGGCAGAAACCTGGTGAGATCTTTCTCTAACAAAGCAGGTATGCAGTTGATGTGCTTCACAGACTTGGGATGATGGACTGTAAGTCCATGACTACACCTATGATTTCTATCTTGAAGAAGTTACATAATCAAGCTACAAGTTCAGATCTAGAAGACCCTACTGTATATCGTCAAATTATTGGGTCCTTGATGTATCTAGTACATACAAGACCGATCATTTGTTATGTATTGAATGCCCTCAACCAGTTCATGTGTGAACCGAAACATATTCATATAGTTGTTGTTAAACATATTCTCAGATATGTCTGAGGGACTATAGCCTATGGGCTCAGATACACTTCCAATGGAGGGGTTATGCTTCATGGCTTTACAGATTCAGATTGGATGGGCAATACAGTGGATCGGAAGAGTACTTCCGTATATTGTTTCATTTTGGGTTCAACTATGATCTCCTGGTCCAACATGAAACATGGCTCCATAGCCCAAAGCACTGCAAAGGCATAATACATCGCTGCAAGTGCTACTAGTAGAGAAACAATGTGGCTCAGAAAGCTACTCTTAGATTTGTTCAGTGCTAAGCTGGAACCCACAATAATTCACTGTGATAGCCAGAGCTGTATAAATCTCTCTGAGAATCCCATATTTCATGACTGATCAAAACAGATTGAGATGAGATATCATTATGTTCGGGGCATGGTGTAGAAGAACATTCTCAGTATTTAGTATGTTTTGACGTCAGAACAAACCGCAGATATTTTGACCAAGCCTCTATCGTTGACAAAGTTTGTGTACTTTCGAGACAAGCTTGGTGTTGCTAAGAATGCCTCTCTTGCTGAGAGGGAGTGTTAAAATTAAGCAGCTGCAAGAGCCATTCTTCGGGAGGATGGCATAAGACCTTAACTGAGATCTAGGCCCCCAATACACTCCTAGGGTTCTTGGTCTGGGACCAAGCAGTTAAAGCCATGGAAAAAGACCCCAGTGAGGGCCCCCAATGTATTGTTGGGGTTCTTGGTCAAGGACCAAGCAAAATGTCCCTAGATGTGTTACAGGCCCCCTGGATGTGTTCCAGGGAATCCTTGCTCAGTGCTTGGATTGATCCTTGGTTGTGTACCTTGGTGGTTGATGATATAAGTCCCTAGATGTGTTCTAGGGCCTCTGGGTGTGTTCCAGGGAATCCTTGCTTAGCGCTTGGATTGATCCTTGGTTGTGTACCTTGGTGGATAATACCCTAGTGGCGATCTAGGGTCCTCAGATGTGTTCTAGGGTATCCTGGTCTAGGACCAGGTGGTTCTTGGTTAAATACTAAGACGAGATGATGTGTGATCTTCTTCTCTCATGGGATGGTCCATGAGACCTAGGAGCAGTTAAAAAGAAGGACATGATCACATCAGTGACATTCCTCTTATGTTGGGATGATAAAAGCTTATAAGTTATCATGAGATTTATGTGGACATTTTTCCATTGAAGAAGACCCCTTTGACTTTGTCTTGTTGCCTCCCCTTGCTTGGGCTATGTCCTTCTTGTCTATTGTGGTGTTGGTCTTTTCTTGTCACTTTGACTTGTTGACTTTCTAATTAATATTTTTATTAATTAAAATATTAATCATTTTTATTTTTGTTTTTAATTGGGTTTTAATTAACCCTAAAAGGTAGGGTTAATTTAATTAACCCTAAACCCTTTTCTAAATTATAAAAAGAACCTCACCCCTCACTCTCTCATTCATTATTTTCCCCACACACCACTCTTGGTTTGAATTTTGTTGTGGCTTCTCCTTGTTTCAGTTCTTGGTTAGAGTATGACTGTTTAGTGGTACAATATATCTTCTTGTTTCTAGTGGAGGGTACAACTATCCTCTTTGAAGCTTTCTCTTGTTGTTTGAAGGTTGCGGCTACCTTGGTTTTGTTGGTAGAGGGTTCGACCCTCCTTGGTTTCTCTTCTTGCTGGTATAAGAGTGTCGCGACCCCCCTTTCTCTCTTTTTTCTAGCTGTCTGTTCTCTATTGGTGCCATACTAGCCCACTGTTGAGTGAGGTTGTTGTTTTGGGTTGTTGTTTGGGGTTTCAGTGCTGCCACCTTTCTTCTTTTTGGTGCCATCTACTATAGTTGTTTTCTTCCTTCTCCTTACTGATTGTTGCCACTATTCGACTGTTGTTTTCCTTTGTTGTCCTACCTATGTTGTTGGACAGCTTTTATTAACGCTGTAAGTGGCCCTTCTCTTGGACAGTGGTGTCCTTACTTCAATCCAGTTTCTTTTGTTTGATTTCTAGCTATTTTTCTGATATTTTCCCTAAGTCCTCCTTGTCAAAATCTGTTTCACAAGTCCACGATGAGATCTACCCCTAAGGTTTGATCCATGACTCCTATAGATTTTTTTGAGCATACAGAATGAGGATAACAACAAGCTAATCAGGTAATTTTGTTCCTAGTTTTTTGCTTATGTAATGCTTAGATCTGCTCCTTGTTTGTGTTAAATGTTTAGATTTGTTTTTTGGTTTAATGTTTAGATCTTTTGTATTATTTCTGTAATTGCTTACATCAGAAATTTTAAATATACTGTCGATCTATAACTATTGTGGTAAATAAAGTAAAAGGATTTTTTGTTTCTAGTTTACCCTTAAATTTCCAACAATCACATCATCCTTATGTTTCACCTCTCACATGATCTCCCTTTATATACAACCCTAAAGGGTATGTAAGAATCCCCTAAAACACACTTAATATTAAATTAGACTTTTCAATCACAAATGTGGGTGTGAAGCCCCAACACAAGCCCATCAACAAGCCACAGAGCCCCACACATGTGAGAACGCTTTCGATGCTACTAAAGCATCAACACTCCATCTTAGGGAGGGATGTATTCTCACCACCACTTGGAAGCAGCTATGTCTCTCGCACTGAATCCGCTACCACAACTGCTCTCCAATCCATCTAATTGGTTGTTGCCTCTATCATCGAAGTAAATCATGTTGTATGGCATGGTCCCTTCTTGGAAGACATGTTGCTCTTAGAAGCCTCCCATTTATGAGCATCCTGCCTGACCATCTCAACCCATGACACCTTCTTGACAGTCTTGGGAGACTCCTCTCCTCAATCGTTGAGACTGACAATCTTGGGAGACTCCTCTCCTCAATCGTTGAGACTGACTCCTGACCCTTGTCCGTCTCGAAACAAAACTACATATCCCTTCTCCTCAATCGTTGAGACTGAGAGCACACTCCTAGCACCCATAACACATTTGTCACTCTCAACACATCTCCTGACTCCATCCGCAATGAGATTGTTCTAGATCTCTGCGCTGCATGCCTAGTCCCCATACCAAGCTCCACGTACATACCTGAGTCAGACTCTATGAAACTCTTGAACAAATCTCGTGCTCTTGTCATATGTTGGTGGCTCCCACTGTATAAGAACCATGCAATCCTCCAAGGGCAAGCATCCCACTTACCCAAGTTACAAAACTCTCTGTGTCTACACATGCTACAATTGAACCTATGCCCTCTCTATGAAACTATCCCAAGTTGCAGTTGAACACTCAATCTAGTCCATTCGAGACCTCCGCAACTCATCTCTGCAAGTGTCCTCATCCTCCTATGTCAAATACCTCATACATTATCGCACCTCGACTCACTGTCAAGCGTGCAACTCTATGTCCCAATGAAGACTCTATCTCGTCAAACTGCCATCCACACGAAGCTATCTATGACAAGCTATAGGAAGTCCATCCACGGAGTTGGAAACCTGCCACACAACATACTGTTGCGAACCAAGCTCTCTGCCAATCCACCAAAATTCCCAACCTGCCACACCACTAAGTTGCAATACTCCACAATTCCTCATCTGAACAGTTTGCTCCATGTCTTCTCAACACTATTGTCATCTGGAAAAATCACTATAGCTCCCTCTCAAAGCTAACACCTCAACGCTGCTATAACTTCCTCTCAGAGCTGTCACTTGTGTAAATAACTCAGATCCAACTGCCCTTCTCAAAGCCTCAACTTTGATACCATGTTAGATTTTGAACACACCTCAGCTCTGGTCTAGGTTTTCAACAACATACATATAAATCACACATTCTGAACTGTGAACATAAACAAACTGAGATGCCTAATTACTTAGCACATCAGAAAGTAAAACCAACAATTGAATCATACACAAGTACACAAATATTTCAAGCCCAAAATCATGTGTTCTTAAACCCAGAACAATGGGCTCCCGAACCAGGGAAATGTTATAAATAAAGAGATGTGCTCGTTTTTCCATTGACAATATAGCAATATTGTCACCCAACTATAGGCACAAAGGCCACCCTCGAGCACCTTAACCTTGACAGACAAAATAATTCTGGTAGCAGAGCAATAGCCAACCAAGGGTAGTGCACCTTTCTACAAGGGTAGCGCACCAAGCAAGAATAACCAGAAACCAAGCAGAAAGTCCAAACCATAACCAAGAGACCAAGTCCAACGAAAAGCCAAAATCTCAGTTGCAGTTGTTGCAGCCGCACTTCCTCTCCAAACTTGCGCACCACTAGTCTTATGTAGTTGTGAGTGAGTGAGTATCAAATGAGCTCTAGCGCCCTCTATTTATACTGCTCTATCTCACTTGACTGGACTAACTTCTCTTTCTGGAGGCTAATAACTCAATATTAAATATTCTCTTGAGACGACTTGTCTTCTAAGGTTATTATCCAACGTTTTAGGGTTTCTCTTGCTTCCTGAAATATTCTAGTCTCTTCAAAGGTTACACGTAGAGGTTAATACCTCCCACAACTACCATAATATCAACACTCCCTCCTATATAGGGAGGTATTAAAAACAATGGTCTTGAGCACAATCAAACCATTCAACCGGTAACATCATCATAGCCACACAGGCTATCTCATGATCACGTAGATCAACGCACGAGCAACATTATCACTATCAGTATCATCTGATAGCATCAACTGCATCATCTCTCGAAGCCATACTCCATCAGAGTAATCAGACATGATGTTGAATAAGTCACTCACTCCACAGAGTGATACATTGACCATTCTTCTAATCCGGACATATGTCCTAGAAGAATGATTGTCCCAACAGATGTTGAAAGCTACGCCATGGGCTACAGAGACCATTTCTACAGAAAAGTCAGTCTAGGACTATTTTCTAACCGGGTCATATGTACCATAAAGATCCATCTCTACCTATATGCCTTAGAAAATATTGGTCTTGAACCATTTTCCTAATTGGGCCATAATCTATACCTTAGTAAAACACCAGTCTATGATATGTCAACAAACTGTCAACCTGGACCATTCTCCACAAAGAGAATGCATGTCCACCAACAATTTGTTCTATCTGGACCATTCTTCGCCTAGAGAATGTCTGTCCACCAACACACTGACTATCCATCTAACTGGCAATCAACTCCAACACTAGTGGTAGTCTCCATGGTACTCAGATAATAACATACTGCTGCTATAATTCCATCCAATAGAGCACAAATGTGTCTATCCATAGTAGTATACAACTACAATCCAGTGGTACCCAACCACTTCTAGTAGCACATTGCTACTAACCAGTGACACACAGTCACTACCAATGGATCACATCCACCACAATAGCATACAACTATTGTCCAGAGACATACAATCTCCACAATAATCATATCATTTGATATCAACCTGCATAAACAATATTATGATACAAACTGAGTCATCTGGTCCATTCTTCCACTCACATCTGTGAGATTTGGAAGAGCATCTACCCTCAGAAAGTAAAACATCAACGATGGACTATCTGGACTATTCTTCCCAGGCATAGAAGAATAACTGTCCCTGATTTCTGAACCTGGACCATTCACCTAACTAGGCCATTCCTTCGACACTAATCATAGTGCAACCTGGAGAGAATGAGTTTTCCCTAGGGAATGCTTGTCCCTGATTGTTGAACTTGGACCATTCACCTAACTGGGCCATTCCTTTGGCACCAATCATAGTGCAACCTGGAGAGAATGATTTTGCCCTAGGGAATGACTGTCCTGCACCAACCTCCAAAACAAACCATTATTGGAAACTGCTCACAACTGTGAACTTCGAAAGAATGACTGACCGACGAGGCAAACCATTCTACTTGACCACTACTCAGAGTGACTGCCAATAAGAATAAATCTCATAGATCATTCCCCCACACTTAACACAAGGGGAATCGTTGTCTATGGTACATCAACAATATATCAGACCATTTTCATTACGAAAATGACTGTCCAATCTGGACCATTTTCTGAACTGGAAAATGATTGTCCATAAGAAATCTCGAACCACTTTCCGGACTGGAAAGGAACTGCTCAACCTGGACCATTTTCCAAATTGGAAAATCATTGTCCATAAATCAATAACATATCAGTGCTCCCTCCCAACCTGGGAGCAATCACTTCCTTATTTCAATAAGGAAGTCGTCTCCACAAGCCCCAACTTATCCCTTAAGTACACAAACTTTTCATCTTGGACATAGGCTTTACCAAAATATCTGTTATCTACTCATCTGTTGAGATATACTAGAGAACCACTTTTCCCCTCTGGACTTTATCATGACGAATGCAATGCTTGATCTCAATGTGCTTCGACCTGTCATGGAACATCGGGTTCTTTGAAAGCTTCACATAGCTATGATCATCACAATATATCACGATCGAATTCAACACTTGATCAGACAGTCCATAAACCAACTTATAGAGTCACATTGCTTCTGTACAAGCATCACAAGTTGCAATATACTATGCTTCTGCAGTGATGAGTGCAACAGACTTATGTTTCCTACTAGCCCATGACATCGTGGCAAAGTTCAAACTGAAACATCTCCAAGTAACACTTATTTTGTCATCTGCACTCTCTACCCAATCTGAATCGATAAATCCATGCGGTTGTATATCACAACTTAAACGTTCCACAAGGAAAATATACGACTGAGTATTCTCCAAATACATTAACGAGCCAATCAATTGTCGATACAGAGACAAATCTACTGGATCAGAGTCTCTCAACTTCTTTAGATCTGTCATCATGGGAGTTTTCCATGGATTTGCAATCCATCATCCCGAACTTCTGAAGAACCATTTCAATATACTTCCTCTGTCATAGGAAGTTTTCACCATGATTATGTTGTACATGAGAGGCTCTGCACTAAGTTTGTTTGAATCCATACAAGGTCTTCTTCCATCTGCATACAAGGGTCTCTTTATGGTATACCTCAAAAACTTGAGGTTTCTCTCTATACGCTTCTTCTTCAATTACTTTGTTGAGAAGAATAATCTTTACATTCATTTGATGTAAACTCCAACCCATGGATACTGTAGGAGATATAATGGCTCAGGAAGAGGTATGTCTGGTTACTGAAACAAGCTATCATCATAGTCTTCTCCCTCCTTCTAGGAGAACCCTCTAGCCCTGAGTCTTGCCTTGCATCTATCAATGCTCAAGTCTTTTTCACAATTTCTCACATACGTTGTTCTTCATCACAACTTCCTTCCATTCCTTCTGCTTGATTGCTTCTAGTGGATTCAAACTAGTTCAATTGGTTGTTCTGACTTTTTCTTTCTTTCTTGGAATCTTCATGTTCTTCCTCATGTTTTTCTTCAATGTTGGAGTCCATGGAATCTTCTATATATTACATGCCCTTCTTTCCTGAAGGCTCCAACCTTCCATCATAGGAACATAAATGTAGATGGACAACCAAGGATATTCAAGGCTTCTTTTCGAAGAAGACTTCTTCTAGAGTCAAGTTGAACATGTGATGCTTATCATGGTTGCTACTTGCAATGAAGAACATGGACATATACTTCATGGTATTCACAGATTCTTCAATGGATCATATCGTTGGGGATTAGCTCCCTCCTAATCCCAGCTTCATGCCTGAATGAGCAATATGCATGCTCTTCTTTTGGAATTATGTGATCATCTCCCTCCATCTGAGAGAGTCCATGCTTTCGTCTCCTGCATCTCTCTTTGCTTCCTGCAAAGTGTCACAAGCATGTTATGGTTTCCTTTTGATTCCTAACTTCCTTCGAGTTTGACTCCTCCGTGTCTCTAAGTTTGTTTATATTTGTTATGATTGTTGCCCATCTGGCAGTTGTGTCATCCTTATAAACTTCTTCTATGACAACTTCCACAAGGATTGTTCATCAACCATATTCCATAAGGGTACCTACCCGGAACAAGAATAACCAGAGAAAACAAGAAATATCTATATAGAGGAGATGTTAGTTCAACTTGCGAACAAGTACAATAAGCATCTATATCAATAGTATTCATATGCAATCGAGTATTCATTGCACCTAGCAATAATAGAATCTTCACAATTTGTGTTGTAGCAACTATCACCCTTGATATACACAAATTTGAAGCTTAACAATTTAATCAAACCTGAAACTTGAAGCCTCAACTACTATGGAGGGTGCGCTTGTTCCTCAGAATGCACTGAATCTAATATTACAGCTTGGACAGGGTCTTTAATACTTTTCCCGCAAAGACACTCATGTTTTGCTAGATGATATAACTTAGATAACATATACAAGTGCATACCTTTGAAACCTTGTAGCATCGTCCAACTTGTCTTCTAATCTAAAACTAGATACCATCTTGACAAGATTAGAAACTCAATCAAAAGATTCAATTATTAGAACAAGCTAGAAACTCTAAAATTTCAACTTTGACCACAAAATCAATTTGATCAGAAGTCAACCTTTGACTTTGACCAATCAAACTTTGACTTTGACTTTGACCAAAGATGCAAACATGGCATTTTTGCTAGTTGAGAGTACCAAGAGGTGCACTAGGCTAGGGTGCACTAGGATCTCAAGTAATTAGGTCAAATGCTTCATCATAAGTGCCCGAACACAAGGGTTAGGGTTTGTTGCAACTGCATAATAAAAAAACTTAGTTGCAACTGTAACTGGTGCCATAACGATATTAACAAATAACTTTTCAATCTATCTTCCACTGGTTAGACTACCTGAAGATAGTGTGGGCCCATAACCTGTTATAAATAAAAATATGTGCTCGTTCTTCCATAGTCAATATAACAATATTGTCACCCAACCATAGGCACAAAGGTCACCCCCAAGCACCTTAACCTTGATAGACAGAATAATTTTGGTAGCAGACCAATACCCAACCAAGGCTAGTGCACCTTTCTCCAAGGGTAACGCACCAAGCAAGAATAACCAGAAACCAAGCAAAAATTTCAAACCATAACCAAGAGACCAAGTCCAACCAAAAGTCAAAATCCTAGTTGCAGCAGTTGCAATTGCACTTCCTCTCCAAACTTGTGCACCACTAGTCTTATGCAGTTGTGAGTGAGTGAGTATCAAATGAGCTCTAGCGCCCTCTATTTATATTGCTCTATCTCACTTGACTACGTCGACTTCTCTTTCTGGAGGCTAATAACTCAATATTAAATATTCTCTTGAGATGACTTGTCTTCTAGGGTTATTATCCAACGTTTTAGGGTTTCTCTTGCTTCCCAAAATATTATAGTCTCGTCAAATGTTACACGTAGAGGTTAATACCTACCGCAACTACCATAATATCAACAGGAAAATGGCCCAATGTTTCTTACACTGAAAAATACCAAAACAAGGGAAATCATAAACTCAGAAAACCCTTACTCAATGTTGAATTGTCCATGCAATTTTGGTTGAGGTTTAGGGCATATCTTGCAGCTTCAAACCCTCCTCTGCCCTACACTCCTTAGATAAGTCTCGCTGAGTCCTTCCAACCCTTGAACTGAGGTCTTCAACACTAGGGCTGAGTCCTTCCATCCCTATCCTTTATCCTTGGCTGAGGTTGAGTCCTTCCAACTCTCCATTGTCCTTGGTTGAGGTTCCTAGGTTGTGGATGAGTCCTTCCAACCCCCGACCTGCTCCTCTCCTTTTACTGTGGTTTGTAACAAGATAGGGCTAAAAATCCTCCGTACTGCACCCAATCTGTTGATTGTATCAACCCTTGAACTGAGGTCTTCAACACTAGGGTTGAGTCCTTCCATCCCTATCCTTTATCCTTGGCTGAGGTTGAGTCCTTCTAACTCTCCATTGTCCTTGGTTGAGGTTCCTAGGCTGTGGATGAGTCCTTCCAATCCCCGACCTACTCCTCTCCTTTTACTGTGGTTTGTAACAAGACAGAGCTAAAAACCCTCCGTACTGCACCCAATCTGCTGATTGTATCAACCCTAAGAATTGTTGATGATTGCAACGATGTGAGACATTCTCCAGCTTACAAACCTGTGAGATGTGGATCATTGCAGCTATGTGAGATATTCTCCATCTTACAAACCTGAGAGAAAGCCCCTGAAGAGGGTGTGTGGTTCCTATCCGAGACAGAACTGGAGCGTAGAGATCACCTCCTCCATACAAAGAGTTGAGAAGAACTCCAGATGATTCTCCCGTGTAACGTAGTGAGAAAGGTGATCTGTAGAGTTGGACGTGCTTGTGGCCGAGCATAAGGTAAACGTGTGAAATCCCAAAGTGTTGGATGCATCGTCATGAGAACAGAAATGAAGAAGATGTATTAGCCTCCTATGAGCAGAAGAGTTGACAAGAAACTCCAGATGACTCTCCTGTGTAATGCAGTGAAAAAGAAGATCTGTTGAGTGGATGTGCCCGTGGACGAGCATAGGTGAACATAATCCTAGTGGTTGAGCACTAGTGAAGAAGTGGTTCTTGTGTGTAATGCAATGAACCAAAGATATGGACATCCCTATGGATGTTCCCCTAGTGGATGAGCACTAGTGGGTGTACAATATCACTTGCTATATTGTTCAAGAGTCAGACCTTCCTGTAACCCTAATTGTAATGTAAAGGGCACAGGTCGGCCCCACCTTAATGTGACTGGTAATTAATGTAAAAGATAATTAATATGGTTAATATTAATTATATTATAATTTAGTGAGGTCGGCCATGTTGTGCCAACAGACACTTCTGTTGACAGGTTCAGGTTAGTATAAGTAAAAGTAAATTCCCCATTGAGGAATCATATCTTTCAAGTGAGTTTGGAAATTTCAGCAAGTACACGTTCTTGGGAAAAGTGCGCACCTCTCTTGGGCGCTAGTCTTCTAGGGTTTGAGCATTCTCTTGTGTGCTAGGTTTTCTTGGTGGTGAAGGACTTTCCCTTGAAGAATATAGCAAAGGATTTGGTTGGGTTTTATTCCCTTGTTGAGAAGGGTTTCCCATGATATTTCTTGTGTTCTTCTGCATGGTGCTTCTTCTTGTGATCTTGGTTGTTGCAACATTAATGGTTATGGTTAAATGATAAAATGGAATGAACTTCATGCTTAACCTTTCTCGTTGAAAAATCAACATGGTATCAAAGCATAGGTTTTGAAAGAACCCATTGCACAAGCATCCACCAAGTCTCCTCTCACCTTTTGCAGGACCGTACGACCCTTCTAGGGTTTCCAGAAAATTTTGTATGGATCTCCTTTCAGTGGTGTTCTAGCCCTTAATACTTGGACGTTAGGGATATCTTTGGCATAGAAGAGTACAACCTCCTCCAGCGCATCTCCATAATCTCTTAAAATCAATTTCTGAGAATTTTGAGTTTTTGGCCCTAGGGTTTCTAGGGTGCTGAAATTTCCTGCAGAATATTAATCTTAGAATTCTGAAGAAACTTTTTTCTTAAATCAACAAGCATCTCTATGACACTATCAAGTTGATTGTTAGCAGTCATAATTCCAACATAATCCAAGGTTACTAATTCAACCTAATCATTAGGTTTTCAAAATCCAGTTGGCGAGAGTTTGAAGAAACCAATCAAATGAATAACAGAGCCTTAGTAGAAGATAGGCTTGATGGAGCAAGGAACTTCAACGCTTGGAAATCAAGG